>WBNQ01051661.1:0-14610 GCA_013401375.1 Spizella passerina | reverse complement strand
GAGAAAGGCATGTTCAGCTGCTCCCTGCCACCCGATATTCCTAGCAGTACAAGAGCAATTGCTTTACATCAAGACTTATTTCCACGGACTGCATCAGTACAGAGGGATCCCAGAAAAACTATGTATTTAATTCAGAGCATTTCTGAGGGCAAGATAATATCCCATGGCAGGAGATGATGCAATAATATTGCCAGCTGGAGTTAGGGTTCCCAGAAGCACTGCAGACTGAGGTAATATTTTAATTCTCCTATCACTCCTTCACTGCTCACCCTCTTTCTGGTTTATGTTTGGCCAGGGCTGTCCTTCTGTAGGAGTTACTCTGCCAGAGATGGTAACTCACAGGATATTTTCTTGTGTTAGGGACCTTATCAGTAAATGAGAAAGCAAAATTCTACATCCTGATCATGCTGGAGCACAACAGCCATTAAACCAGAAGTCCAGTTCAGCAGCCAGTGACTGTGAGGGAAGCAAGCAAGTAAGGAAGAGGGATGGAAGGTGTTCATTATGTGGTGAGCAGAGCTAAAGAACACCTATACCTGGAATAAACACAGGTATAAACACAGCTGGAGGATGGGGGACTGCTGAGCTGCACTGGCTCCATGGGAGGCTGCTTGGACTGGCATGGGAGGACAGGGTAGAGCATCTCTTGCCAGAAAGGTGCAGCCTTGGTGAGGATGTCTGGCCTAGCATTGCTCCAGCCCTTACAGCTGCTGCAGGCTCCCATGGAGACAGCAGCATTTAAAGTTCTGTTCCTCTGCCTTTCCTTAGCAATATCCACAGCACAGTAGCCTACTCTGGGACACAGACACTCCTGGGTTTTGCTAAACAGGAATGTGAAATAATGGTTTAAAAGGCAGGCAGGGTTTTAAAACCTGAGTGAGCTCCAGGAAGTGACTTGGACTATCAGTTGTGAGAGCCTAAGTATCGATATATAGGCAGGAAACATTTAAGAGCCATTGTGAATACCTATGCAGATGGCTGCCTTTTGAAGCACTAGTTAAATATATTCCCAGTGCATCTGCTAATATACCCTCCTTGCCTTGCCACAGCCTTCTTCAGCTCCCACCACTGCACCATAAGAATGTGAAAAATTGTTTTGTTGAGACTGACCCCCAGATGGTTCCTTATCCTTTCTTCCTAGAATGTACTACTTTCTCATGTCTGCTCTGATGTTTACTTCAATTTTGGGGGTATTTCACTTGTCCTTTGTTTTAATTCTTTCTAACTTTTCGCTGTCATTTTTAAGCTCCAGAAACTGTCTCCTTTTCCCACTTCTCCCTGCACCTCAAGCAAACAGAATTGAGGGTACATTATTACTAGATGAGTATTTAGAAACATCAAACCTCTATATAAATAACTGAAATCCCTGAAAAAGAACAGAGATACATAATAATTCTTTTGCATATCACCAAGAGTAGCAACTGACATTCTTCACTGCTCTGTTGCCCTGCAAGGATCTCAGTAACACTGCTACTGCTGTCAGCTCTTGGGTTTTCTGTAGCTTTGTTCTTTACTTTCCATCTCTTGACAGAAAATACAAGTTTAAAAATCTACATCAGTTTCAGGGGGAAAGTGGGAGCTTGTGGCAGGGAGAATCAGACTATAGTTGTCACAAGTAATTACAGGTGAGGTTTTTTGGTTTCTCATAGGTTCTGCAGTGTCCTCTTCTCACCCCACCTTTGAAGGCTTGGGATCCATCTGTAGCCAGGGTTGCTTCTTCTCAGCCACTTGTGCTTTCTGGGGTGCACTGTATTTTCAGCCCCATTGTAAATCATCTCAGAGGACAAAAGGCTCAGCCTTTTCCACAACTGGAAATAGGACAGACATACCAGGACAGCAGTCTATTCCTAACTTGCTATCACACTGTGTCAGTGAAAGAAGTGCTTGAAAATATCTTAATTTAAACTTATCTGCTGAACTATTTTTAGTTTCTAGGATTCAAGAGCCTCTCCATGTATGGTAGAGGAAGGGAGGGAAAACTGGGTGGGGAAATTTCCTCCTGTGCTTTATATGGGCCTGGCTGCCTGTGCAGAGTCATCAAAGTTACTCATTCCATATCAGAAAAGGAAATCCTCCTTGTTTAAAGCGGATGTACAGCAGCATCACTTGAAAAGATAGGTTGCTTATAAATAAGTGGCCTATTCATCAGCAGGTCATAGAGATTACCTCTTCTAAGAGTGACTGCAGTCACATTTCCCTGCAGAGAGGGTGAGTGCAGCAAGCCATCTCTCAGCCTGTTACAACTGGTATAGGCCACAGGGGCTGTGAACAAGATGAAGTATCTGCATGGCAGTTTGAAGTTATTGCACCACATTTTCTATTTGGCTTTCAGCTCTGACAGTTGTAACTGTAATGATCACAGTTATGTGACTGTTAGACTAACTCACTGGTTTTGACATTCACTGCAGTCTAGGAGACCAATAGGTTTAGGATAATAGCCTACTACTACTACATCCTACATGCCTTAAAGTAAAATAGAAAAGCATTCTGCTTAGACCAGGAGTTTAAAATTAATTCCTGAACTATTGATCTTACAGAAGTCTGTTCCTAGCAGTGTGAGGCCATGCTGAATCACCCTTGGCCCTGGCCAGTCAATGAGCAGCCAGCCATTCAGGAAACAAGGACAACAGCTTCTGTGATTGAACCACAGATGGAGGGAGTGATCTCATTTCAGCATGCATGAAACTGGAAATTGCTTCTGCTTGGGAAATCAGTTTCCATACACTGCAGTAGCAGTCTAGTTGTATGTGTTTGTTTAAGAAACCCCACTTAATAACTGTCATTCATGTGTGAATTCTCTGCCACTTGGAAGGCATTTATTAAAGACTACAGAGAGATAAACACCAGGCATCTAGAGCTCTCTTTCTCCATTTCTCCACCTTTAGGCTTGAGTATGACATTTGGTCTTATTCCTTCAGTTTATGTCCTTCTGTGGAAAGCAGAGATAGTATTTTCAGGCTGATATATTAATGGGGCAGAACCCAGATTATAAACTACGGTTGTCTGTCTTAGCTAGGGTGGATGAATTTTTCATTCTTTCTTGAGTCATCCCATAATTGTCACAAGTAATTTGCCATCTTCCTCAGGTATTCTTACTGGAGACCTCCAGGACCGTTCCCTCAGGCATCACTTTTGTCCAGCATTTCAATGAGGATGTTGTGGGTTGCAGCACTGGAAGTAAAGCTGATAGAGCTCTGCTCTGCTCTACCTTTGCACCTCACTGATATCCTGCTGCCCCAGAGCCTGACAGAGACACAAATTTAGCTGAACATGGTTAGCTCAAGATAAATCTAGCTGCAGATAATATTCTCTAGGAGGGGAAAGATCTTTAGCATTTGAAGATGTATGGAGGAAAACTCTGTGATCCCTGAAATGGTGTATACTCTCATTTGTCCTAGTACTTCTACTGTATGAGATACCACTTGAAGCACCTTTTTTTAAACAATCAGTAACTCAGACATTACTTCTATGTCATTATTGTCAGCACAGGGACTCTGACTTGGGGTCACAGTTCCTCAGACATGATCAGAGGTCATTCATCATCCTGCTGCTTGTGAAGCAGTGTCAGAGTTTGCTTCCCAGCTGACACTTCCATTGTCCTTGCAGAGCCCCAGTTAGTGATTTTTCAGACTCTGTTGTCTCATATGTTAACATAGCCTGGCCTTGCACATGCACTTCTACTCTGACTTAGGATGTGTAAGGCTGATGGGGAACAATGGCATTAAATCAAAATTTTGCCAATAGCTCAGATCACAAAGATGATTAGAGCAATAATCACACTGAAACAGCTATACATATAACCCCACAGACTGTCTTAATGAAGCTGGTAGTTTTAGATTCCAGGGTTTTGACATATTAGTTGAAAGAATTTGAAATGAAGACAGACAACAGGAATCCCTTTCCCCAGTTGTTTCCATCAGTTCTGAAAGTGATATGGGACAAGGTTTCTGACAAGATAGGGACAATACTGAAATGTTTTTGAGACAAAGTGATATTAATGGATGAGGGAGAGGCATAAAAGGGTGAAGCATAAAAGGACTTTGACAAGGAGTGATTAAACAACAGGCATTACTCAAGAGAAGTGAGAGAAAATTATAGTTAGGAAGGAGAAAACTGTCAACCTGGCCAATACCTGGCTAATTGTTCTTCAGGTTTACTTAAACCCATCATAGGAAGGGACATCAGTTTGCTGGGAAATGTGTAAAGCTTTACTGTCATCAGTATCTACCACTTACATTAACAAAGAATCTCACTCTTTGCAGAAAGAAACAGGAGCAGAAACAGGGGCAAGTAGATTCAGCATATCTTGATGCACTGAGTATACTGAAAGGACAAGGCTCAGTCAGCTTCTCTGCAGAGGTCAAATGTAAGGAATTAATGAAACTTGTATCAGAATGGTCCTCAGTCCTTGCCAAGTACCTTGGAATAATGAGAAGAATATACCCTTCTAGCAGACATAGGCTGTGACAATAAGAAAAAACCAATTATTTAGCTTCAATTAGGTGCATGAAGTGATTTTTTGGTGCATTTTTGCAGAAAACAAAATGAAAAGTAAAATCAACATGGACTAACAAAAAGTAGAAAGAGTCTTTGACCTGCTCAGTAAGATAAGACTTCAGGCTGAAGGAATAACATGAACAGAGTATATGCTGGCTTCTATAAGATACTTGATACAGTTCCACATGACTTTTCCAATGAGAGAAATATGGATGAGATAGGAGTACCGTGAGGTGACCACACAATTGGCTAAGAATAGAACAGAAAACATCACTATTAATGGCTCATGATGTCAGATGAGCTAACTGGCTAAGTTGGTAGTAGTGTTTCACTGGCCTTCTGAATCCAACCGGACTACCTCTATATTTTCACCCACAGAGCTTTAAACACTAATGTCAATCAAAGGTCCTCTCCACCTCAATGTTATATGACTGGCAAGGAGACAGATGATAAAAAATCCCAACCCTCTTCTCTTCTGTCAGTGGATCTTATCCTCTGGCTGCACCTAGACGGAACGAGCAGCATGTACTGTGGGGCACACCACAGCCCCCAAACTGCTGTTATTCACATCTGGAACGTAGCTGAGACACCTTGCAGCTTCTCTCTGGTTTTTCTTCGCAGAGAAACCCAGGTGTGTGGCGGACACAGGGGAGGGAGGGGGGTTACCTGGACTAGGGAGCTCAAAAGTGTTCCCAGGTACACCACTATTGTCTTCCTATCTGCTTTTTTCAGATGCTAATCCCTGCTAGTGAAGCTTTGTAAATGTGGCTTGTTTCTCTTGGGTGTTGTACGTAGCAAGCAGTAACAAGAAATAGCAATAATATCATTTTCAATGGGTGTCACGGGGATTCAGTGGAGATTGCTGTGTATTATTTGGCAGATGACATAACATATGGAAGATATACAGTTGTCTCATGAAAGGCTAGAATTTTTAATGTGGCAGGAGCTTCAATAGTTGCAGAAAATGACTAAAATCAACTGGTAATAAGACTATATGGCAAGTGGATTAATCAACTCCACATAGTGAGATGGTGAGCATATACTTGTCTGTATTACTGGAGTAGATGTTGGACAGACTGAAAGACAAAAGACGTGATCAATCAGTGGTATCCTGCTGTCAGACATCAATTTTGTCAGCAGCAGACTTAGCAGATCCTGGCATCCTTTTAATTTATGTTTTGTATTTGATATCTCATTCTCTCATGCCTAGTAAATGCAAATCTGTCTGATGTCTGTCTCACATTCAAAACAAAAAAGCTTTTGTGTGTGTGTTTGTGTGTGTGTTTTCTTACCAGTTTTTGATGCCAAATTAAGACTGCACTCAGGCTTCTCACTTCCTATGGTGGGGTCTCTCCTCGGCTGAGCCTATTTCCATGTAAACTTGTAGGAGCATTGTATCTTTGTGACTTCAGACTCTTAAAATTAGCAAATGGACTCAAACACTATTAGCATGAAATGGGTAAGATCAAAAGACGTGCAGCATTAACTGCATAAACCTTTCAGAGAAAATTGGGCTAAAACTGCAAAAGACAGATTGACTAGTGCATTAAACAGGTGCTGTGCTGGTAAAAGAAAGTTTTCCTTTGGGAGAGGGCTATGTAGGGAATATCCAGGGCCCAGGTGTGAGCTGTCAGCACAGAAAAACTGCCCGTGTGTGCTACCCTTGGCACTTTTGCACTTACTTTTCCATCCAGCTCAGAAAGAAGGGCAAACTGTCAGCCAGCTGAGAGATTTTTTGAATGAAAAAGCTACTCAAGTCTCCAGCAGGATACCATGAGACTAAGATATTGCAGCCATGCACAGTGATGTCTCTACACCCTCTCTGCCTAACAGAGCTCTCCCATAGCTGTATGGCTAAAAATGCTCAAAGATCTACAAAATGAATGGGCAAGTTTTTTTCCCTGGGCTATTAACTTACCTTCAGAACAGCCTGTTTCTTTCTGTTTTTCCAAAACCAGTATCTTGCAGTGGGGCAGTGTCTCACTGGCACATTTAAAATCACTAGCCATTTCAGAAGAAACACTGATTTGACAAGTATTTTAACTATTTAACCTCAGATACATGCTGAAGTGTTGCAGATTGAGTAGGACTGTAGCATTTGTCTGTAGCATCCTAAATTGGAGCTGAAGCCATATCTGTGTTTTATATTATGCACAGGTTATGTGATGGAAGTGTGAAAATATCCAAGAATGACAAATATTTCCTATCCCAAGAGTTTTAGCTTTATTTGAGGGAAAAGAATATATACTTCACTGCTTAACTGTTTGCATTTTAAATACTGATCAAAGCTTTAAAGGTTGAAACTTTCAAGGGAAATACTTAGAAGGTCAATATAACCCATCCAAATCTTATTTTGAAAGGACTTCAGGTATGTAAAGTATGACATGTCCGTAGCCTCTAATGACTTACTGAGATATTTGCAACATTAGCCATGGAAAAATGACCTTGTGTAACATAAATAGCTGGAAGAACAAAATTTGAGGTGACCCCATATGAAAAAAGCAGTTGACAAGTAGTATTTCATCACAGAGGAACAGGCTCTTTATCTCTAGAAGTAGCAGAGTACCTTATTTTCTATAGTAATGGCTTTTCTGGAATTTGGTCTTGGTAATAAAATTTACTGGTTTTTGTTTCCTAGAGAACATGAACAGTATCTGACCTCATGTAAGCCTGCTTGTTCAGTAGCTTGCCTGGGCATTAAAATGCTTTCTTTTAATANATATATATATATATATATATATATATCCCTATATGTGTAAATATTCATCAAAGAAGAGGCTTGAAGAAGAACCACTTTCATTGCTCTTGCACTAAGAGCCTCTGTATGACACATGACAGCTCTTGTCATTACAGCAGTGTTGCTTTGTGGGAGTTGTCTTCTTGGTGTGCAGTGATGGCTGCTGGATTTCAGCATGTATAGTCAGACCTTCATTTTTCCAATCTCTCTAACACTGGAGATTGTCTGCCAAGGCTACAGAATTGCTAAGGCTGTGGCTGCTGGAGGGAGAATCATGGGAGGGTGTCCCTTGGCCATGGCTCTGGGATTGTCTCACAGGAGCTATTGCTGGAGTACAGAAAGGAGTGGTAAGACAGGACCTAGACAAAGTGTGAAGAGATGCTGAGCAGGCCACAACTGCAGAGATCCACAGACTTCCCAGCAACATCTATTCCCTTCCTTCCCATCCACCACACTCCTCACTATCAGCATCTCATCTTTCAACACCTCTCAGTCTCCTGTGCTGGAGCTCTGAATGGTGCTGCCAAAACACCACTCCCTGGTTTCCAAACTCTCTGGGCACAACCATGCTTTCACTGTAGGTAACAGCCTCTGCTTTTAATTCAGCTAAACAACTTGCTGCAGACATCCAGAATCCCAGTGCTCCTCTGTTAAATGTTCCTCAGTTATGTACACAACAGAAATCTGAACCATGGACTGGTTCTCCTCAGACATGGAAGAAAATTGATATACACAGGAAAGCCCCTGCTCTCTCTTTTCTTCATCTTAACCTGAAGCTGAGTGCTCTCTGAGAGTTTCAGGCAAGGGAACTTATTTTCCTCCTGTGCAGGTTTCTTCTGCCTCTCCATGTTGGACATGCACACTGTGTTAGTTTTATCTCTCTGAGGGGCTCTTTGGCACAGAAATGCTGGACATTGAGGCATTGGTAACACTAACTTGAAGCCTGCACCTTTCTAACCTGAAGCTTATACCATAGATGTGATAATATAGAGTATATTTTCTTATTTTAAAATAAAAAATAGGAGTTTCTCCTTACAGGGAGTACAGGGAGGGGGAAAAAATAAGTTTAAGTGCCAGGTGACAATGTCCATCACACTGCTCAGTGATGAAGCTATGAAGACAAAAATAGACAAAGTGACCTCATGGCTTTCAGCAGCAAAGCCTACGAGACAAAAGAGAGGCTTTAAAAGGCCTGTGGACTGATAGCAAAGAGCTTGGACATCTCAGAGTTTTGGTTCTGCTCCAGAAGAGCTTTGCCTTGCTTGTCTCTCATTGCCTCTCTTTCTGTTTATGGGGAGTTGTGAATTAAACGGGCTTTGTGACATGCCCAGCTCTCCAGGTCTGGACTCTACTTTCTCAAGCTTGGATCAGCCTTATGCAGGTACNCATTTTAAATACTGATCAAAGCTTTAAAGGTTGAAACTTTCAAGGGAAATACTTAGAAGGTCAATATAACCCATCCAAATCTTATTTTGAAAGGACTTCAGGTATGTAAAGTATGACATGTCCGTAGCCTCTAATGACTTACTGAGATATTTGCAACATTAGCCATGGAAAAATGACCTTGTGTAACATAAATAGCTGGAAGAACAAAATTTGAGGTGACCCCATATGAAAAAAGCAGTTGACAAGTAGTATTTCATCACAGAGGAACAGGCTCTTTATCTCTAGAAGTAGCAGAGTACCTTATTTTCTATAGTAATGGCTTTTCTGGAATTTGGTCTTGGTAATAAAATTTACTGGTTTTTGTTTCCTAGAGAACATGAACAGTATCTGACCTCATGTAAGCCTGCTTGTTCAGTAGCTTGCCTGGGCATTAAAATGCTTTCTTTTAATAAGGTCTGATCTTGGAAAGATTTTTACTTTTTATATTTCTCTTTACAGTAATTAGGTAACAAAAATAACAAAAATAATTTCACTTCAGTGAAACTTAGTTAAGAGGAAAACTTCCATAGGCTTTGCTTAATAGAATTTTTCCTTTTTGTGGATTTTTTCCAACAGAATTCAGTGTGTACATGAAATAAGTGCTTTAAAAGTTAACAAAAAGGTTTCTATAGATATTATTCACTACACCAACAGAATTTATGAGAGTTTTATAACCCTTCCTTTTACTCTTTTATCTATTCCATTTGAATGTTCTTACAAGAGACTGAGCTGCATTTTCATTCCAGTGGTATGTATCAATATTGAAAGGTTTCCCCAAAGACACACACACACACATATATATATATATATATATATATATATATATATATATATATATATATATATATATATATATATATATATATATATATATATATATATATATATATATATATATCCCTATATGTGTAAATATTCATCAAAGAAGAGGCTTGAAGAAGAACCACTTTCATTGCTCTTGCACTAAGAGCCTCTGTATGACACATGACAGCTCTTGTCATTACAGCAGTGTTGCTTTGTGGGAGTTGTCTTCTTGGTGTGCAGTGATGGCTGCTGGATTTCAGCATGTATAGTCAGACCTTCATTTTTCCAATCTCTCTAACACTGGAGATTGTCTGCCAAGGCTACAGAATTGCTAAGGCTGTGGCTGCTGGAGGGAGAATCATGGGAGGGTGTCCCTTGGCCATGGCTCTGGGATTGTCTCACAGGAGCTATTGCTGGAGTACAGAAAGGAGTGGTAAGACAGGACC
This sequence comes from Spizella passerina, assembly GCA_013401375.1. NCBI lineage: Eukaryota > Metazoa > Chordata > Aves > Passeriformes > Passerellidae > Spizella > Spizella passerina. Next base: position 4,701 of record WBNQ01051661.1, on the reverse strand, counting down.
TAGACAAAGTGTGAAGAGATGCTGAGCAGGCCACAACTGCAGAGATCCACAGACTTCCCAGCAACATCTATTCCCTTCCTTCCCATCCACCACACTCCTCACTATCAGCATCTCATCTTTCAACACCTCTCAGTCTCCTGTGCTGGAGCTCTGAATGGTGCTGCCAAAACACCACTCCCTGGTTTCCAAACTCTCTGGGCACAACCATGCTTTCACTGTAGGTAACAGCCTCTGCTTTTAATTCAGCTAAACAACTTGCTGCAGACATCCAGAATCCCAGTGCTCCTCTGTTAAATGTTCCTCAGTTATGTACACAACAGAAATCTGAACCATGGACTGGTTCTCCTCAGACATGGAAGAAAATTGATATACACAGGAAAGCCCCTGCTCTCTCTTTTCTTCATCTTAACCTGAAGCTGAGTGCTCTCTGAGAGTTTCAGGCAAGGGAACTTATTTTCCTCCTGTGCAGGTTTCTTCTGCCTCTCCATGTTGGACATGCACACTGTGTTAGTTTTATCTCTCTGAGGGGCTCTTTGGCACAGAAATGCTGGACATTGAGGCATTGGTAACACTAACTTGAAGCCTGCACCTTTCTAACCTGAAGCTTATACCATAGATGTGATAATATAGAGTATATTTTCTTATTTTAAAATAAAAAATAGGAGTTTCTCCTTACAGGGAGTACAGGGAGGGGGAAAAAATAAGTTTAAGTGCCAGGTGACAATGTCCATCACACTGCTCAGTGATGAAGCTATGAAGACAAAAATAGACAAAGTGACCTCATGGCTTTCAGCAGCAAAGCCTACGAGACAAAAGAGAGGCTTTAAAAGGCCTGTGGACTGATAGCAAAGAGCTTGGACATCTCAGAGTTTTGGTTCTGCTCCAGAAGAGCTTTGCCTTGCTTGTCTCTCATTGCCTCTCTTTCTGTTTATGGGGAGTTGTGAATTAAACGGGCTTTGTGACATGCCCAGCTCTCCAGGTCTGGACTCTACTTTCTCAAGCTTGGATCAGCCTTATGCAGGTACAAATCTTTTCTTTTCTCTTTTCTTTTCTCTTTTCTCTTTTCTTTTCTCTTTTCTCTTTTCTTTTCTTTTCTTTTCTNCCTTCTCTTCTCTTCTCTTCGCTTCTCTTCTTTTCTCTTCTCTTCTCTTCTCTTCTCTTCTCTTCTCTTCTCTTCTCTTCTCTTCTCTTCTCTTCTTCCTTTCTTCTTTCCTTTCCTCTACTTTTTTAATCTACTCTCCTTACCCCATTCTTTTGCCTATTCTGATTTCATTCTTGCTCTTTACCTTCTACAAGTCATCTTAGGAAGATTTTTCTTCCTGTTTTTTCTTAAACTGTTGTGGAAGATTGTAGCTTCAATAGCATGAGCATTTTTCTATTGGGAGGACTGGTGTAATTAGTTGTGTGCTTTAGCCTTTGATGAGGAGAAAGTTAGGAAGAAGAAAAGAGAGAGGTGAGAAGCAGGTCCCAGAGGGCCCTATTTGCCAGCTCCTTCAGAGCACAGGACAGTTCAGAGCAACTTTCTAGGGAAGTTGTACATGAATCCTAATGCTGAGCTAGGACTCCAGGCTGGTGGAGTTAAAGACCATCTTCTGTTACATTTTCTCTGACAGTATTTGCTAGCCCAGAGTTTAGAGCTGGCACTTCCATGGTAGTCTGCTGTCAGAACGGGCTGTGCAGACCTCACTTTGAATGGTGTTGCTCCCTATCAGTAGCTCTTAATGCTAGAAATCCTCCTGTGAGTCACTCAGGCCAGAGCTTACATATTCTGCACTTGACTAAGACTCTGTGGTACTGCTCTTTCTCCTTGTAAATTTAGAAGCAAAATACCACCAGGTGAAGTAGAGCTTTTAGTAAGGTTGTTTGTAGCAACTTCCCTTATTTTCTCCATTGTCAACAACCCCTGGAGACACGGCATGCAGATTTGTAAATGAAGTGGGCAGACCTTCAGGGACTGTAGCTTGTTTCTACCATGGAGAGGAGGTCTTTGAGGGTGAGTCTGTGACTGCCCTGGAGAACACTAAATCTACACAAAAACCTGGACACTACTTCAGTCTTGGTTCAGCAAGTGGAGTTATTCTGTAAGGAAAGTTTTGCAAAGAGCCTTCACTTTGCAAATGCAAGTACAAATAATGAGCCATTTCAGCATTGCTTTTCCTGTTTCTAGTTTCTGGGTGCAAAGGAGAGGAATGGACTGTGCATCCACATGAAGTGATCTCAAACCACAGAATTGCCCTTGCTGAAGTCCCAAAGCAGCAGCATGTGCAATGGAATGGCTGCAGACTTTGAGAACTTCCTGGAAGGATAACTGCTTTGCAAATCAACACTTTATTTTCAGCATGAAAGGGAAGATCTTTCTGCTGTGGTTACACTGATGCAGTATGGAATGATGGTGCCACAATTGTGTAGACTAGAAAGGTTCTGGGACACTGCAGCCCTCAGGAAAACTAGTAAACTTCTTAACTAAGCTCCCTGTCCCTCACTGCAGATGACTCTGACATTAACAGGTTCACATTGAATGAATGCTTTGTGATAAAATGATCAGAAGTGAGATCCTCAAAGCACTGAGCAGCTTCCATCATCTCTTGAGCTAACATCATCCCTCAGCACTGACTNTCCTTCAGCACAGCAGAATTTATTACATCTCTCTTAGGAATGTCAGGGCTGGACAAGGTGGTTTTTTGACAAATAATTAGATATGTACAGTGGATGGTTGTTTCATCTGTACTATCATGCTGGGAAAAAGGCAATGGAAAAGGGTGAAATGAAAGACATCACAAATTAGTCTGTGGTTTAGGTATGTGGGGCTTTTTTCTGTGCAAGGCTAGTGCTGACTTCTGTCGCTTCAGCAGTGATTCAAGGCATGTCCATACTTTCATTAGGGCAGACAAATCTGGTTTTACTATTGAATTCTGTTCACCATCTGCTTTCCTGCACACAAAGACAGAGGATACAGTGTTCCTCCCTGGGGCTTTACTGACCACAGAGCAGGTGGAAAAGTATTATCCCACACTTTTATGCCAGTGTCCCAACAGGTGGTGTCTTTTCCAAGCAAGCCTGTCTAAGTGGATTTCCTTCTGGTCTGGCTGATCAGTTGTGGGGATCTGGGATTCTTGCTCAGGAGCAAAGAATTCCTTGCCAGGCATGGAGCACAGGGAAGAGACTGCAGCAAGGATGAAATCATTCTTCCTTTGCCTCCTGCAGTGGCAGGGCTGCTGCAGAGCAGCAAACAGCCCAACACACAATGCTGCTGCACTGTGTGGAGCTGGCTGGAGCTGATATTACAGGGTTTAGATCAGGAGCAGCCCTGCTGCGCCTGCAGAGCACCCCTCCTTTTGCACGCGTGCAATCCTGTAAATGGTAGAAGGAACATCTACAGAAAGCAGGGCTCCACCTTCAGGGTGAAAAATAAATGGTAAAAATTTCCACAAGCAAGGGAAGCACTGTAAAAACGTCAGGGACTCTTGTTCACATGCTTTAGAAATATGAAGTCCCAGGTCTGATGAGGAAACCTAGACTGGCCATCGAAGTGGGAGGAGTTCCCTCCCCACACCTGCATTGACTTCTACTGTGTTTGCAGGGAAAGAGAAAACTGCTCCTGATTTTCTACCAACAGTTATAAAGACACAGTTTATAAAGACAGTTTATATAACCAGCAAAAGTGGAATGAAAAAAAAGGGCAAGGGCTGTGTTTCCTCTTATGTTCACTAGAGCACCTATAGCCATTTCCCTGTCCACATTTGCCCACCCAACCTTTTCTGACCTCTCAGAGTGCCTCTTTCTATCTCTTTCAGAGCTCCACCGCCACGAAAGCATCCAGGAGAAGAATGTGAAAGAAGCCAAAACCAAGTGCAGAACCATTGCATCCCTGCTGACAGATGCACCCAACCCCCACTCCAAGGGGGTGCTGATGTTTAAGAAACGCAGGCAGAGGGCTAAGAAGTACACATTGGTAAGCTTTGGCAGTGTGGATGAAGACCGCTCCTACGAGGAGGAAGACGGAGTTTTTCCAACCAGTGAATCTGAATTTGATGAGGAAGGTTTCTCCGATGCCCGAAGCCTAACTAATCACTCAGACTGGGACAACACTTACCTAGACATTGAAAAGTCCAAATCTGACTCTGAACAGAAGGAAGAGAAGCAAAAAGGTTTGAGTGAAGCCTCAGGTAAAGGAGCACGATTATTTGAGCAGCAGAGGGAACGGGCTGGGAAGTACACAGTTGAGAAAACTCCAGTGCAGAAGAGTCCAGAGTTTGCCCCCGCTGCCCAGCCAAAGCAGGGCACAGTGAACGGAGATATGCCTGTGCCAGAGAAGGCAGACAATGTGCCCCTCAGCATCCACCTGGAGGCTGTGCAAGTGCCCAGCAAGCAGCCAGCCGCTGTCCCCACTCAGCTCCTGACTGCCCCCAGCCCCACTTTCTTCCCTCCTCCCCCAAGCACCCCCGACCCCTTCTCTGCAAGTTCAACAAGCATGTTCAACAGGTCTGCACGGCCCTTTACTCCTGGCTTTTCTGGCCAGCGTCCAGCAACATCCTCTGTCATTTTTAGGCCGCCTGCACCCAAAAAACCCACTGAAAGTCTGGGTGGGCAAAGCACAGTGGTTCCCCCTTTCTCACCTCTGGTTCCAGGAGCACCTGCCAATGCCCCAGTGCCAACACAGCGTGGTCCAGTCAGCTCCTCCACATCTCTGTATATTCCCGC
>WBNQ01051655.1:0-10191 GCA_013401375.1 Spizella passerina | reverse complement strand
TTTTTTTTTCCGACTTCTCTCTGGAAATTTGGAAGAGCAAAAATAATTTACATCAGCCCTGTACACATCATGGATTATTCACATACAAATGCAGTTTTGGGAGGAAGATGGGAGATCTTTCAGAAGCCTTTGAACAAAATCCAACTCTGCTTTCCTTCCACCTAAATTGTTGTGTATAGGCTATTAGGTGATGGCAGAATAATGCAAAAAAAAAAAAACTAATGCCAGCTGCAAATCAGGGACGAACAAATTGGAAGATGAATCTAATTACCTGGAGTAGATCCCTTTACAAAACTAAGACGTTTTGATACTCAGTGCCTGCAGAAAAAATAAGCATGTACAGAGATTAATCTTGTTTGGGTGCATTTACACTGTTTATTTAAGTAATACATGAGGGCAGTTTTTCACAACAGGTTTGCAATGGTGACAAAACACAAAGATTATAAAGGGATAGTTGATATTTGCTGAACAGTGGGAAGCATGAGTTATTGATCGGCTTTGTATCAACCTAGAGTTTCTTTTTAATACAATAAAATTAGTTTAGAAGGGTGTTTTATAAATCGGGCAGTTCTTATTTGATTTGAGAACAGACTCTTAGTGACTTGCCAAAGTTCAGTAAATATGCAGAGTATAGTACATGCACTTTATCTTTGTGTATTAGCTATGACATAAACACAGAGGGGAAAAGTCAAATTTTATACATCAGAAAATGGGTTTGTTGCCAGACATTCTAATGTCGTGTATTTAATTTCACTGATGTATGTTAAAACGGGAAACGAAATTCAATGAGCTGTTTGTTTCTTTCTACAAACACGCTTACATCAATGACCTCTGAGGACATGACCCCAAAATGTAACTGAATGTTTAAAAGAATCTCTAAGATCTATATAAGACATTAACATTTGTGTCAGAGGGTAGTGTACAAGCATGTATATACTCAGCTGTCTATATGTCGACTGCTATATTTTTATTGCTACAGGAAACCAGCCAAAGTCCCAAACAGGAAAATTATCAGCTCCTTTTTATTCTTGGCATGGTCCTGTTTAAGACTAAAGACATGACCTTAAGTTAGAACATATTTTAGCCCTATTCAGTAACCATTTTGTCACCTTCTGTGTGGGGTTTTAAATGCTATCCTGTCTTGGGGAGCACAAGGCTCTGAAAAGGGTTAGGCACAGTACATAGATGTGTGCAGCCCTGAGTGTGAGGATTCAAGAAGACTCCTAAAAAAAGAAGAAATTACGATTTTAGCTGGGCATGAGGAACTCCTGGTCACCTCTCCAGGGACAAACTGATGTCAAGTTCTGCTGTCTGTCAGGATTAAGGGCCTGTTTGCTTTCTCACTAACATGTGGTTTGAGAACAAAGCAGCTCAAATCTCCTCAGTTCTTAACAAAGCATCTCAAATTGCTGAGTAAAATTCCTTAATCCTCCCATCTTAATCTGAAAACATCAACGGCCACATGGTAACACTGAGGTCTCTTTTTGTCTGCTATGCAGCACCATTGACATCACTGTTTGATTTGGAGCTAACTTCCTGGATCCACCCATTATCACAGCGAAACCTCAGGTGCTTTGTTCTCAGAGCAGTTGTAGTTGCTCTTTCCTAAAGCTTCCACTATCAGTAAGAAACTAAATACAAAGCAAGAAGAGAATAAACTGGCATAGTTTTTCATCTCCATAAACGTGTGTGGTAAGATGTAACATGAGCTTTTCCGTCATGAGAACCATGAGGAAGGATGCAGCAGCTGCTTGCCTGAGTGGTCCAGAGGTTGGGCTAGGAGAAACAATCTTCAATATTCCCATCAGTACAAGCAAGCAAACTTAGTCTAGAAAGCAAGAAAGCAAAACACCTGATATGAGGAAGGTTGAGAAGTTGTAACGTGGCACAATAAAGTCTAAACACCAGATGGTTTGATCTCAGTGCTTATGCATAGTCATCATTCTGACATAAAACTCAGCTGTTGTCCTAAGCAGTATTTTCCTGAAATCATTTATCCAATAACAACAAAAATCAATTGCTAATTTCTGATAGAAAAGTTATAGAAATCACTATGTTCTCACTCTGCATTCCTCCTACTATTACTACCACTCTCCTACCACTTTTGTCCTGTGTTAGCTTTACTTTACCTGCCCCAGCTTCAGACAGTGGTACAAACCTACTTTGATCTATATTTGCTAAAAATTATTTTGTATCTCATTCTCCTCCATTTCTGACTTCAGCAATGTGCGTGCCTTGGTTCAAGCTTTGCTTCCCCTTCTAATCAGGGCCAGGTCATTCCCAGAGTCAGGACTTTTATCCTAAAAGCCATAAGGGCTCCATAAGGAGCAGCAAGTAACTCCCTGTGAGAAAACTTCTAACATGTTTTGTTCCTCCCATCATCAAGTAAGACACCGAGAGCAGCTTCAGAAGGTCTGGCCATGAAAAATAACTCCAGGTTTATAATCAGCAATAGTCAGCTGGAACACATAACTCACTGCTGAGCTGTTTATGCACAGCTGGAGCAAACTGGTGTGGAACAGAGTGTGCAGGGCAGGTGGGCACAAGGATGCACAGCATTCAGTTCTCTATACCCTGCTGGCTGGCTGCAGAAGGGATCATCAGGATTCTGCTAGAAGCCAGCTTTGCTATCAAGAAGAGCAAAGTCAAGGGACCTGCCTGAAAGATCCAGTTCCTGGGAGTGAAGTGGCAAGACAGATGGCGTCAGATTCCCACTGAGGTCATCAATAAAATCACCACGATGTCTCCACCAACTAGCAAGATGGNGACTCTTAGTGACTTGCCAAAGTTCAGTAAATATGCAGAGTATAGTACATGCACTTTATCTTTGTGTATTAGCTATGACATAAACACAGAGGGGAAAAGTCAAATTTTATACATCAGAAAATGGGTTTGTTGCCAGACATTCTAATGTCGTGTATTTAATTTCACTGATGTATGTTAAAACGGGAAACGAAATTCAATGAGCTGTTTGTTTCTTTCTACAAACACGCTTACATCAATGACCTCTGAGGACATGACCCCAAAATGTAACTAGATGTTTAAAAGAATCTCTAAGATCTATATAAGACATTAACATTTGTGTCAGAGGGTAGTGTACAAGCATGTATATACTCAGCTGTCTATATGTCGACTGCTATATTTTTATTGCTACAGGAAACCAGCCAAAGTCCCAAACAGGAAAATTATCAGCTCCTTTTTATTCTTGGCATGGTCCTGTTTAAGACTAAAGACATGACCTTAAGTTAGAACATATTTTAGCCCTATTCAGTGACCATTTTGTCACCTTCTGTGTGGGGTTTTAAATGCTATCCTGTCTTGGGGAGCACAAGGCTCTGAAAAGGGTTAGGCACAGTACATAGATGTGTGCAGCCCTGAGTGTGAGGATTCAAGAAGACTCCTAAAAAAAGAAGAAATTACGATTTTAGCTGGGCATGAGGAACTCCTGGTCACCTCTCCAGGGACAAACTGATGTCAAGTTCTGCTGTCTGTCAGGATTAAGGGCCTGTTTGCTTTCTCACTAACATGTGGTTTGAGAACAAAGCAGCTCAAATCTCCTCAGTTCTTAACAAAGCATCTCAAATTGCTGAGTAAAATTCCTTAATCCTCCCATCTTAATCTGAAAACATCAACGGCCACATGGTAACACTGAGGTCTCTTTTTGTCTGCTATGCAGCACCATTGACATCACTGTTTGATTTGGAGCTAACTTCCTGGATCCACCCATTATCACAGCGAAACCTCAGGTGCTTTGTTCTCAGAGCAGTTGTAGTTGCTCTTTCCTAAAGCTTCCACTATCAGTAAGAAACTAAATACAAAGCAAGAAGAGAATAAACTGGCATAGTTTCTCATCTCCATAAACGTGTGTGGTAAGATGTAACATGAGCTTTTCCGTCATGAGAACCATGAGGAAGGATGCAGCAGCTGCTTGCCTGAGTGGTCCAGAGGTTGGGCTAGGAGAAACAATCTTCAATATTCCCATCAGTACAAGCAAGCAAACTTAGTCTAGAAAGCAAGAAAGCAAAACACCTGATATGAGGAAGGTTGAGAAGTTGTAACGTGGCACAATAAAGTCTAAACACCAGATGGTTTGATCTCAGTGCTTATGCATAGTCATCATTCTGACATAAAACTCAGCTGTTGTCCTAAGCAGTATTTTCCTGAAATCATTTATCCAATAACAACAAAAATCAATTGCTAATTTCTGATAGAAAAGTTATAGAAATCACTATGTTCTCACTCTGCATTCCTCCTACTATTACTACCACTCTCCTACCACTTTTGTCCTGTGTTAGCTTTACTTTACCTGCCCCAGCTTCAGACAGTGGTACAAACCTACTTTGATCTATATTTGCTAAAAATTATTTTGTATCTCATTCTCCTCCATTTCTGACTTCAGCAATGTGCGTGCCTTGGTTCAAGCTTTGCTTCCCCTTCTAATCAGGGCCAGGTCATTCCCAGAGTCAGGACTTTTATCCTAAAAGCCATAAGGGCTCCATAAGGAGCAGCAAGTAACTCCCTGTGAGAAAACTTCTAACATGTTTTGTTCCTCCCATCATCAAGTAAGACACCGAGAGCAGCTTCAGAAGGTCTGGCCATGAAAAATAACTCCAGGTTTATAATCAGCAATAGTCAGCTGGAACACATAACTCACTGCTGAGCTGTTTATGCACAGCTGGAGCAAACTGGTGTGGAACAGAGTGTGCAGGGCAGGTGGGCACAAGGATGCACAGCATTCAGTTCTCTATACCCTGCTGGCTGGCTGCAGAAGGGATCATCAGGATTAGACCCTTCAAGATGCTAAGGCCAAAGACTGAAATATATCAAACTAGCACTATCTGGGCTATAGTGTTTAAGAAAACAACAGGTAGAACTTCGCAGCCCCATGCTGCAAAGCTTTGTCATGTAAAAGGTTTTCTAAGCATAAGAGATGCCTCTTGAGACTGGAAATCCTGAAGCTGCAGAATATTTTCTTCATCTATCATATCTGTAAAAAATATCTTTTAAACTATCTCAAGAGGCTTCCAGCTATTTGCTGGATACAGAAAGCTGAAAAAATGGATACCTATATCCAGAAAGGATGCTAGAAATTTCCCTGCAGTTCTGTTGGTAAGGATAAAGCTTTGAGAATCTGATTTATTGAATTAAATTATAACAGTGAGTTTGCAAACAGACAAAGATTCTGGGACAGGCTTTTCCACAGAAAACTCACAAATGGGGAGTTACAGAGTAACAACATCTCTGAGACTACCCTGAACAAATAAAGCTTTTAAGGTTAAAAAGCAGGGAGCAAGGTGCATCTGCACAGATGGAGCTCAGGGACTGGAATGGGTGGGAGCCAGCAGAGCCTGGGGAGGACCAAAGATCCTTTAGTACAGACAAGGATGACTGATCTCACACAGGTCAAAGCCTTGAAAAAAAACTCAGATTATTAGGAAACAAAATCCTTCAGAAATTTTTCCACATTATTCCTGCAGGCAGTGAGACCGCACATTTGAACAATGAGCTAACGGCAGGACTTTAATCAAACCATTCCCACAGAAATGCTCAGACATTTGAAACACAACTCATTGGCCAAAATTCCTCCACACAAAGGTGACAAATGAGCCTTGAAAGACATGCCCACAAAGCAGACATTTCTCAGCTGATGACGAACAGGCAGCCGTCACTGCTGCATTCTGCTCTCATCCCAAGTGGTAATAGCTACTGGCCTCAAGAACTAGTTAGCTCTCATTTATATCACTGGAAAGCAGTGTCTCCACTGAAGTCAATATAGTTTCACTGGGCTAAGTGTGATCAAATTAGGCTTGATGTCCACAGACCTGAGTGTATTGCTAGCCTTAGGGCAGGGGAGCAAGAACAAAGGGCTCATATATTGGTATCTGTGTTTGGTCTGTAAAGGATTGCTCTCTCCTGCCCACCACATCTTTCAGCAATGGGCTATGCGGAGTCATACAATTAAAAAGTCATTTGTGTTCAAGATTCCCACATCTCTGACGTATGCCTTGTCACAGCACAGGAGTTTAGCTCTAGTTCAGAGAGATTCAACAATCATGAAAAGCTGGCTGCAAGCAAAAATCGTTCTGAGAGGAAATAGAAGAGGAACACAGAAAGAGACATACACAGCGCAACCTGGAGATGCTACAGGGCTCCATCAGAGCTGACTCTGGGTACAAGCAAAGCAGGCAGCTGCCCAAAACCTCAGGGAGACGAAGGCATAGGAGCATTTTGCTTGATGTCCTTCTTCCTGCATGGCAGCAGATCCTGACTGATGGCCCTGTTGGTGGCAATGGGAATCAGGAGTATGAAGAGTCGACCTTCAAGGCCACCTCCAGAATTCATGCTGGCAATCACAAACATCAAAGGTTTGTCTGCAGTGTTCCAACATGAAGTCTAAAACATCCCAGGTTGTGCTGGTGATGGAGGCAGAGCCTTGAAAAGCTGCTGGAGATCCTGAAAGGGAACAAACCACCCCTCACAGGGGCCTCGGCACACAATCCTGGGAAAAGCTCACCTGCCACTGGAGCAGGATGGTTACCTATTTTTATTTTCCCACATTCTGCCTTGTGCATGGTAATCACCACACCATCCCCACCAGCTCTGGAACAAAGCACACAGGTAAACTTGCAGCTAGAAACACACACATGTACAAACATGGTCCCCTTTTGTCAGCCATAGTATTTTACAGCCCTTGGGGGAGTAATAAGCCTGGGCTCGGTATCTGCTTCATGGTATGGCATAACTTTCAATCATGTTAATTAAATTAATATGGGCCATGCTAATGAAAACCACAAAATACTATTTTGGTGTCTATGAGCACATACATTTTGATAATATCAACTTGTCATTCTGATGTTCCTTTCTACACCAAATACCAACAATGTAAATATCTAACAACACTTTCATCATAACAAAGGAAATTCTTCATCAGCACCAGACTGAACACAGACAGACTTGTGTAAGCAGCAAGCACCAGAAATATCCAGACATACTAGGGCTCACCAAGTGTTCAACAAACGCTCCTCCTATCTAATCTTTTAATCTACTTTTGAGGTATATTTTTGGCTTGTATTTTGTTTTAGGTTAGGGGGGTTTTTATTATTATTATTCTTTCCCTGCATGATTAGCCATCCAGGAAATGTTTAAATTACAAAATCATAAGGTTTAAAAGATTTATAGATCAAATTATATTAACCTAATGCAATAGGCCAGCCATACGGAAATTAGAAGTCTTTATATTTTATTTTGGTTATTAAATTGCTCCCTTTATACTGTTTAGTTTGTTTGTAACAGCAAGGTTTTGCTGTCTGATGTTAAAACTCACAGTGTAAACCAAGCAAAAACAAATGACTTAGTCCTTGGTTCAAAGAAATAATAGGTTACTAGCATAATTAATTTTATGTTTAATTACTGCAGAATGAAACAATTCAACAATATCCAATCAATCCTCAGAATGACAGAACAGAAGGTCAGCAGTTCCTAAGTCAATTGTTTTGAAAGAGAAATTTATGTCAGGTTCTCTTTTATGTGCTAGAGAATGAAATTGGATAAAAGTGGTCAAGCAAATGTTAATTAATTGTATAAATGTAATCCTGTTGTCATGCAAAAATCACAGAGACTCCAGGCACAGCGTACAAAGCACTGGATATGCATCAGTCAAGAACATCTAGAAATTACATCTTAGACTTAAAACAATAATAATGGAAGAAAGAAGAGCAAGCAGGAATGTTTGAAAGCCAGACTAGTTTTCAAACTGGCATTCAGAAGCACATTTGTACAAGCTGATTGGTTCAGCCCAGTGGCTACAGAGCCAGATCCACACCATCATGAAATCTGACCCTGCTTTGCTCCTTGGGAGCAAATCTGACAGGTGGCTGCTTTTGCCCTCCCTGTCTTTCCTCAGATTAGGAAGTTAACTGGGTTCAAAATTTCCAACTCCTATGATTATTTTTTCACCCGAGCCTCCAGGTATTCAGTGAGGTGTTATTTTCCTCTGACACTAGCCTTTAGTTACATGACTACACATTCCCATCCTGTCTCAATATACCTGCTCCTGCTTCCTCACTCCCAGGAAAGTTTGGTGTTTTAAGAGGCCTCACCTGCAGTTTCCAACAGTTTCCATCATTTCCCAAGGTTGTTGATCAGGTGCTTCCAAGACCAAGATTGTCTAGTAGGCTCAGCAATCCTCTGGCCTAAAGTTTCATTCTTTTCTTCACTACTCTTCCGTTCAAGCCTTGCTCATGTCACCAGTGCCCACTCTCTATCACAAGCTGCTTCTTCCTTTAGAAACATCTTGTGAAAAATCTTTAACCAGTCTATTCTATTATTTTATGCTCTCACAATCACCTTCAACTGGAGGTTGATGAGGAAAGACCTGGTGGCCCAATGACCAGTGTCATAATTGGACCTGGCAATGAGGTCCATGAAAATTTACTCTGTTGGTTCTGAAGTCTTGTTGAGGCAAGGATAAGCACTGGGCACTCCTTACCTCAGCCCTTGCTGCTCTAATGGTATGATCCCAGCCTTTTGAAAAGTAGGGCAACAGAAGCATTAGAAATCATTGATCTAATTATCACCATCCCAGCCTCTTTTAATCCATTTCTGTACAAAATCCAGCTGAGTAATTGATTGCATGCAGAGCACAGACTCACCAGGATCTCTGACTGCAGAAGACTTCCTTCAGCCAAGGGTAAGTTACCTCTGCCAGCTCAGAAAGGACAGCGCTTTATCATTGAGTGGGAAAATTGAGATGCAATTTTGCATGTAAACCAAACCAAGCTGTGTTATGAACCAGTTTTGTCACCTGTAACAGGCTGTGACCCCAGGGAATGCTTGACCAGCCTTGAGCTCTCCAGAACACAAAACACATTCTAATGTCCAAGCCATGCATTATGAAGATGAACCTTGCAGCAGCTCTGCCATGCTTTAAGACCTTCTCTCTGATCCACTAAGCTGGTACCAAAAAGGGGACAGAGAAAATTAAAATGATGACTTTGTTCCACAGCTCAAGCCATTCCATGATGGGAAACCAGGCAGATAGGGAAGGAGGAGTGAATGACGAACTCCACAGCATCGTACCGGCATTCCTAAGACTCATGCAGGGTTTAGCTCTTATTTTTCCATGGCACATGCCAAAACATTTGCAGTTTAAGCAAATATACAGCTGTATACTTGTTTTAAATGTATATATTATAGGAGGATCTAAAAGATGGCAACAAGTAAGAAGAGTACACCATCCAAGAGCCCTGGCATGGACCCTTGTGATGTTACTATGGTTATGCATGGTAAACAACACCATGGAAAAAGTTACTGAGCTTGAGCAGGGGCTGATTTTTAAGTCTTAGTTGGGCATCCAGTTTAAACTTGAGACACAAATGTTTTAATGCTGCCATGAAAATATGAGGGCCAACACAGTTTCTTTCTTTTAACTATAACTTTTGAACAGAAACTGAATGCCACTGCTTTGGATGCAGAAGGATGCTTAACACAAAAAGCAAAGGCACTGAAAACAATTGTTTCAAAACATGATCCTAGAGAGGTTATTTCATGGTTTTGCTATTCTTAAGTCTGGGCTGATGATGCCAGCATTACTAATCCTTGAAATGAAGGGGTTTACATTGGGAGTGTTGACATAACCTTAGCTACAGCAAGAAGAAAGGATACGAGAAGATGGAAATGTATATTTTTGGAAATAGATTTCTTTCTGACAGCTCTATAACAAACAAGTGAAATTTTAATACTGTGTTTCGATGAAAAATGAGCTGCTGAATAAACATGAGACTAATTCATAAAGAGCAAACTCAGCCTGTTTAATATTTCTTGAACTGTCCCAAAAATTCCATTGATCACTAGTGATGCTGTAAATAGAAAATTCCTACCATTTTCAAAGGAGCCAGGAGAATCTCACTGGGGTTTGCCTATCAAACTTTTAGACACTTTTGAAGCTCCCAGGCTAAAACATAATAAATCAAATATGAAATTGTATAGTGTTGAGCTGAACTGGAATCTNTGAATCTCACAGGACTTTGCCTCAGGAAAGACAATTTCCCTCTGATACTATTTCATCAATTCTAAATGATGAGCCCCACTTTTACTGTGATTAACTACAGAATAAATTTTAAAAGTTTATCTGTTCGAAGGAAGATCCTGTGATCTGACACATAATGAGACTGTTCAGATGCCAATGTTTTG
>WBNQ01051648.1:0-12089 GCA_013401375.1 Spizella passerina | reverse complement strand
CTATTAAGAAATTAAAATAATACTAATAATAATAAAAAACCCCAACATTTCTTCCAAATTTGTTAGGGTTTTCCCCCTGAAGTCTATGAGTTAGAAAGACTTGAAACTGTACAGCAATCATTTCCAAATAGTAAAGAGATAATCTTACCTTAGACTTCTGAAGCCTTACAATTCACCTCCATAAAACATCAGTGAAAAATATAATTTAGATTAACTTTTCTCATCTGTACTGTTTCCACTGTCCATACTGATAAAGATTCAGATGGCTGTTTAGCTACCCCAGATAATGGAAAAATAAAGGTCAAACGGACACCAGGGGAAAAAGCATGAAGTTATTTAAGGACTACATATTGTCAGTCCCTAATTTTGGATTACTAACAGCTAAGTGGCAGCTTTACAGAATTAGTTCTACACAATTTTTCCCCGTTTCTACTCTTAGGAAGACTCCTGTGTCAAGCATACAAACTTATGGCACCTAAACTGGTTCTGTAGAGTTAAAACTGTAGGATGGTTCTACTTTCAGCACAGTCTGTGTACTGGCTGAAGCTTACACAAATTTTGGCACTTGGTCCCTCACATTTGGGAAGTTCTAGTATCTATCTGTAGATGATTCTTTCTTCCTTTTCATATGCTCTTCAACATCTGGATGGAAAACAACTGCACTGAGACTCAAAGCAGAAGTACTGGTGTCCAACCCAGCATGTAGGTTAACGCTACCATACCCACCTTGAGGCAAGGGTTTCACACTCCAGGGTATTTGTTTCTGTATGTATTTTAAGGTTTTCTCTAAGAGCTATTTTTGTTAAAAAACAAGATCAGCTGACTATTTTGCAGCTAAGTGACAGCTTGAATGTGCCTTAAACTTTTGTGGGGAAAGACGGTACATGGAAAGAAATGCAAGCTTTCAACTAATGACAATTTTTAGAAGAGCAACTTGAACCTGGATAAGGTGCAAAGGCAGCCAGTTGTGGATGTATTTACACAACCCTCCTGGTGCCAAGCAAGTCACAGCAGACTGGCCAAGGAACAGATGTTGACAGCCCTGTTAAAGGTTTATCCTATCTTATGCAAGCACAGAATGTGTTACTTTTAAATCCTCTCAGCTTTGTATCTCTCAACAGTGTCTCCTGCCCAGCTGTCATACACTGGACACACCATCAGCTCACACTCCATTCCTGCTAGGTAAAGTTCTCTGGACTCTGATAATCTGGACAGTATTTCTGCAGGGCAAGAACTCTCCAAACGGAAAAAAACTTCTTTGAAAATTCAACCTTCTCTCTCCTTTCTCCATATTTGATGGGTTATTATCTTGCAAACCAGTTCAGACAGCTAAAAGGCAGCTTCAGGAGGAGAGGAATCTTTAAGCCTGTTTACACAGCCAAACTTAAAATTTACCAAGTATTTACAGGCTACTGGTTTCTAGTTTATCCAAACTCATTTAAGATACCAACTAGCAATATCATTTTCAAACACAGACAGCTAAAGGGTTTCCCCAAAGTTACAAAAAAAAAAATCAGTGCAAAGGATCTGTACAAGAGGAACTAAAAATTCAAAATAGATCTCACACTACGCAGTAAGCAAAGCAAGCATGCAAATTCTGAAGTTATTGCTTGGTGCTCTTGGAGTATAAAGAATAAACAGAACTTATTAAAACAGATCTCAGAGTCTAAAAGATCATTGTTTCCCAATATTTTTAGAAGACAAAATTATGACAAGTGTTATTCTGAAACTGGTCAGATTGTAGTCACAGAAAGAAACAAACAGGAGAGAGGGGGAGGAGAAACAATGAATTCACCAGAACATCTGGTCCCCAAGTGTTGATATGCCCTGCCTACAACTTCCTACACCCACTCAAAAAGAGAAAACTTTTCATAGCTTTAGAGAGAAATCATGAGAGACTAAGTCTCCTCTTTACCCTGTGGAATTGTATCTTTCTCAGGAGAGGAAAAAGAAAACAAATCCCCAAACCCATAAATTTTATGATCTGTCCAGAGGGCCTGGGGGCATTCTGACTCTCACTAAACAGAGTGGAGGAAGTAAGCGGGGGTGGAAGGGGAACCCAAGATGGAAACAAAAACACACTGTCCCACAGGGGACAAAAGCTCTAAGGAGAATTTGCCCAACCAAGACTGACACTTTATCTGCTTTTGCCTGTTATTTAAGTGCTTAATCTATTCCCAACTATTTTGCAAGCTTCCTCTAAAACTATTTATCTGTACCACACTGTGCTGTATTGGTTTTCAGGAATTATAGACTTTTCTGAAGCTCAGCTCCACATCCTTTATTGCTGCAGACAAGTCATTTGTCCAGAAAATATTCTTAGCAAGTAAAACAACTGTGTAATTTCATTTAGTCTAGTAGTATAAAATAAGAATCACTGAAATATTAAGCAATATGTAACTGCTGTACACCAATATCTAGCGTCTCCTTCAAAACTATAAAAAAAATCTATCAGAGAATCTTAGCTTCCATTTAAAATCAGTGCATGGCTGGGCACCATGGTTATAAAGACTAGACTGGGCCTTCTGAGACATGGTGTAGTCTCCCAGTTTATCACATACATCCCATGGAATATGGGGCAGGCTACTTCATATCTGTCTACACAAGGCAAAGCTTTGCAGAAACACAGTCTGGCGCTAGGACTGGGTCACCTGCTGTGCTGCAACACTGACACCACCAAAGCAGCTCAGCCCTGCACCTGGGCCTTTGCTTTTGCTCCCATGAGTCAGCTGTGGCTTGCCCTAAACCAGCTACCTTGGCACTGCCTGACACAGATGTTCTCTGTGAAGCAGCACAGCTCCTGCCTCTCTCATGTATGAATATATATTTATGAATAGCTTCCCTTTCCTGCCTCAGAGCCGTGGCAAACACAAATCTATCAACGCTCCTGTAGTGCTGCCACACTGCACTGACTGTGCAGTGTGCAGGCTACATGAGCCAGCAGCTGCCACACCAGAACAGCCCTCCATCCATTCATGAACACAGATGTGTTTTGCTTGCTGGGAGGAAGTATTGTTCCCCTTTCCTGGTCTCCCCTCCTTTCCTTGGAGCCAGCTGAGATTCTGAAGGAACTATGGAACCTTCTGGGAGCCACCTCACTGCCTCTCTAACAAGAACATATGGGGAGGGAGGCAGTGCTACTATTCTTCCTCCAAACACTACCATAAAGGAGAGGGGAATTTCTCACCACCTGATGCAGAAATAGCAGTATTCATTTACTGTGCACCAGATGGCCCAAGCCTCCAAGTTCCAATAGTATCTGATGGTAAGACACATGTGACATTTTCAAGTTTTGCACCTCCTATTGTTTTCTCACCCCTCTTTATACTCACCTGTCCCCACAGACAATGTTAACTGGCCTCAGCAGGTTTTAAAATAGTACTGAGAGGGTGGCACAGGGTGGGGTGGGATGTTTCTGGCTTTGAAATCAGAATTGCTTTTTTCCTGTCCAATTGATTTCACTTTTATCACACCAAATCTTGCAATAAAGGGTTAAAGTTGAAAGGCAAAAGAGATGAGAAACTCTCTGCCCCAGGAAAACTCTTGAGTTCAGGAGTCTCCTGTCAGGGAAGAAGGATCTTATACAGGTTGTTAAAATTAAAGTGATAAAAGAAAATATACTCTGCAACTTAGAGCATCACAGAGCCTCTGGGCTGTCCTGGGAAACAGAGGGAAGGAGGAAAGGAGAGCCCAGATACAAAAGGCTGAGTTTAATGACAATTATACCAGTATACACACAGTGCACATGAGAAACAAAGGAAAATAATAAGGATCTCTCCTGCATCAGAACCACCACAAATATTCAAGATAGAATCTGCAGGACAGTGGAGGTAAATAAACATACAGATACAGCGACAAAAACTCATCTTGATTTATCAACAGAAAAACCACACTTGCCACTTTATAAACAGAGTCTACTACAAAGTTACACAACTCTGGGAGACAATTTTCTGCTAATAATGCATTTTATATTACCTAATCTCCATTTTGTCCACTTCATCTACATCTTCAATGTCAAAATGGGATTTCTTGTTGTAGCTACTGGGTCTTGTAACCTAATAAAAAAGAGGAAACTTTTAGCAGCTTGATCTGATACAAAAACATTCTGATGCAATGTTCACAAAGCTTTGGAAGTTTTAGTATCAGCAGTAACTTCAAACTGATACTGAAAACATTCATGCAAGTGAATAAACATGTTGACTAAACAGACTACTGACTATAAAGTGGTGGTTACACAATCACTTCCAAGAGAAAGCAGATAGTCCAAACTTTTTTTACAGAGAAAGACCATCTTTAATATTACTACAGCACTTTAAGTTTACATTGACAACAGAAAAACACCATTGAAAGGAGTGCCACTTTCATAATCCATCCAGGGAAAGAAAAGGGCAATTAATATTTGTTTTAAACACAGCTGTACAACAGATGCCCTGAGGCACTTTGCAGAGCACAGGGGAGGAACCACAACCACCGTTAAAAACATTTGGCAGTGTATCCAATTAAAATTAGGAAGTTCTTCCTGTCCTGATATCCTGGAAGGTAATTTAACTTGCCCATACAACAAACACCAAGCAGACCAAGAGACCCTAGCCTGTGTTATGCATATCAGAATATAGAAGCAGCTGCACAGTTCACCAACTATATTTGCAAGACTGATTAACTGGAAAGCACAGGCAAAGAAAAAAGGGAAAAAGTATAGAGCATTAGCATAGAAAGTTTTTGTAAAAACATTTCTTAAATGTTTGTACAAAATGTTTTCTACCATGATTGTAAGAACAGTTTGGTGGTTGTATTTTTGCCTAGTGCGTCAGAAACTTAAGAAAAAGGCTACCCCACCCAGCTGAAACCACAGCAGGAACTGATCAAATGCAAGGGTGTATGATGATGTGTGGGTTCAGCTCTTGGTTGCACACTGAAGCTGAACTTTATTGTATGTTTGAATATGCTTGTGGCTTAATACTCCTCACCCACAAAAACTGGCTTTTATTGTAAACTTGACTATTTGGTTTTGTACTGTACATGAGATGCAAATGGCAATTGAGGGAGGCAATGATACAGTTGCCTAAGTGGAGAGGAACCAGAAAACAATCTTTGGCAGAGGACACTCAGAGCCTTTTTATTTGTATGTGTGAGGTAGGCAACATTTTCAAAGTGATACACAAGAACTAAAAGACGCTACCAGCAGCACTGGAGACCAAATGCTCCAGACTAATGGAATCAAATGCACCTGGTAAGCCCAAGACCACAGCGGATTCAAATACAGTCTAAACTTCAGCAGTTACACACAAGTTTCCTCACCTTAGCCTTGCAAACACTTCACTGTTTCTGCAGCGTTCTATAGGCCTGCAAATCACAGTTTCTACTACCACTGTGAAGCTTATGGTGCAATTTTTAATAATGAAACAAACTTTTAAGTCTCTATCTGTAACATAGGAGTCATTACAAAAAGCTGTGGCATTACATTACAGGTGTAATGTAGCTGTAGCAAAGGCGTAACTTACGGCATGTCCCTTCTATGTAAACACTTTCTCAGAAATTTTGCTGGAATCTGCATTTATGACATCTCTTTGTTCACCCATATGACTACTTAGTGTGGAGATCACTACAGCTCAAGAGTGGTACTCCAAAAGGGATAGCTGTATGGCACTGGAGATGGTAGCCCTTCCAGTCCACTGTGCTAAAGTAGCTGACCCATAACACTGTACAATAAAGGGGGCATAAATCTGCTGTGTTGTCCCTTTCACCCTGGGAAAGCTGGCAAGCCATTTATCAGCTGCTCAGGTTTTTTTCAGCACATGCAAGTTTACAAACAGGTCCCCAGCACTTCCTTCTTGAATTCCTGTAAGAGGACCATTTTCCTGTAGCTGCACACACAGCTCCACACCACACTGCAGCTGAAGCAGTGGTGAAAATGGCTCTGATTATCAGGTGCAAGTTTCACTCATCACACCCCTCAAATAAGTAGTTCTATTTCCCAAACCAACAATAAGCTATCTTTCACTTAGAAAATTAAATCTGTCTAACTTTTTGGTTGTAGAAAGGAAAGCACCCATTCACTGTCTTTTACAGACCAGCTTCTTCCTTGGAGGCTTGGACAATCACTGTGCTAGCAGGCTGCAGAAAAGCTGATGAAGCTGTTCAGAAGCAGAAAGTGACACCGCTGTCAACAGCATGGATCTCTCAGCTCCACAGGAATTGGAGCTCTTCCTTTGCATGCACCAGGTACAGGTCTGCCCACACCTCATTAGTGAATGTATTTCCCAGTCACAGCAGTTCTACTGAACCTTATTCATTGAAGATGTTTAGCCTGATTTGTACTAACTACTCTCAAAATGACATAAATCTATGATGGCTCTGTCTGCAGAGCTGTTTATACTTCTGGCTGATTCAGTCATTTCCCAAGCTCTGCTCCTACCAGCACAGAATTCATTTTGCTCTGAGCTAGCAGAACTGTGGCATGGGCTTGAGTTCAGGTTTTACTTTTGCTGGTACTTGCACACAACCCAGCTCTCACATAAAGGCAGGCTAAGCAAGCCCCAGCCCTCTCTCTCAACTCCAGCTGGAAGATGCTTTGTTTTTCTCCTTCCTCTCCCAGCATGGCACAACCTGCCAAGCTCAGTGTTTAAATACCAAACATTTTCTCTTTCTGCAGCACACAGAAAGATGAGGAATCAGGTGAAGTTTTTGTGGCTTACAGTCTTACATTCTCATTAAAAGGTTCTCGCTGGCAGGCTCCTCCAGAACTGCCTATGTTAAAATAAGGAAGCCCATCTTAGTTTACTTACATACAGCATCACTCTCGTATCACTGCCAAAGACACAGCTCTGGGCCAGGTGAGGGACTGAAATCCTGGCTGAACTCACAGACACCTTAGTGCAGTTTCAGCACTTGGTCTCACAGCACCTCTGCCCCTCCAACTGTGCCCAGCAACTCCACAGAGCCTCACGGAGCCAGGAACCGGGCACAAGAGCTCACTGCAAGGAGCTATATCCTATATCCTAGGATGAGATGGGCTGTGTTAGCAGAGCAAAGATCGCCTCAGAAAGCCATCCTGGCCTACCCTCATGGCTTCCAGCCCTCAGGCACTACAGAAAGTGCTCCTGCCAATCAGGAACTTGCTAAATCTGTTCCTAGTATCCAAACACATTACATCGACAAGAGCATGTTTCTGCTGGTATGACAGACTTTGGCTGGTCAGTACAACTATGGGCTTCTAGGCAGATGGTGGTTTGCAGGAGAGGGAAGACAGCAATGTCAAGAATGACACATGCACTTCAGATCTGCACAGTGCAACAGCACCTGTATGGCTCCTCTCTCCCCAGCTTCCCTTCCTCATGTGGCTGTGGCCCAGAAATGATTCCAGAAACCACATCCCTAGGTGCCATCCCTATGGCAACAACAATTTCTAATGCAAATATGGCTTGAATCTTTCAGATCACATGAGCAGCAGAAAGAGGTTTTCAACCCATGCCAACTGCACTGTGCCACTCTAGCTTTTATTCCATCAACTTCATAATTACAGATACTTTCTTGAGGTGTCTACTGAAATAGAACAGTCAAGCACACACCAGGACTATGATATCCAAGAGAAAAAGATAATGATACACATAGTTTAGAAGGCAAAACAAAAAGTTTCAAGAGGGATCTAAATTATAAACACATGCATATATATGTATGGACACACCACAATTAGAGCTACTCTTGCCAAAAGGAACCAAAATGAGGACTTTCATACAAGTTATATTTTATCTTAACTGGAGTTGTTGAAAATGCTCTGTATTAAATAAAACTATAGAGGTTTTACCCACTTGGAGAAAAGGCACTAGTATTGCAGCAGACTGGTAGACAGCCAGAACAACCAGCTTAAGTGTATTTTTTCTCTACAGTTTTCAGTATTCCTAAGGAGATAACCTTCCTCCCAGTGACTGGGAAAGACAGGGTGGACCAGCTATAAAAACACACACTAAGAAAAAAATATAATTTCTCTGCATGTGTGGTTTGTACAGGTTTTTTGAACTAATTTTTAAATGTGTTTTTTCCAAAACTCTTGTGGGGTGAGTTGTGATTAAACATAAAGCCTGTTGCTCAGAAGTGCCCAACTTGAAGCTTTTCCTACAGAGCACCTGAGGTGAAAGCAGGATACTGCTCCTTCAGCAGACAGCCAGTCTGAGCCCTGGTACTTCTTTCCCCCACACCATGCTTTGAAACAGCCTTCAAAGATGACAGCTGGCACAACATGGAGCAGGATGCTGTGCCAACTATCCACAGTATAGTATTTCAGCTTATCACCCGCTCCTTTGAAATACCAACCTCAAAATAAAACACTTCATCAAAATGTGGATTGTTGGTCTTCTTTTTAACTTTAGTCTTTTTGGCTTCTGATCTGAATTAAGGAAACAAAAACAAAAAAAAAAAAAGGGTAAGAAACAACATTGGTAGAAGTGTGATCCCAGAAGAGAGCCACTGAGGAGGAAATACCCAGCCACTTGATTTATCTGATAAAACTGGAATGCCATGTGGCTCCAGCACAGCAAGGCACAGACACTTGCACACATTTAAGAGAGAGATTCAATGCATTCCTAGTTCTCTAAAGTGGCAGTAATCACATTTTGTTATCCTATTTTAAACACAACTCCTTGAACCCTTACTCTTTCACTTGGTTGACATAGTAGAATCTTTTATCTGTAAAAACTGTCAAGAATGGGACTCTGAGCAGCAGTATTTGGAGGACAGTCTCAGTCTTGATGTGACTCAAAGCCTCCTCATACTCTAAAAACACAGGAGACAGAGACTAGCCTAGCTATTTCTGTGAGTCATATTTTATGATTCTGGTCTGAAAAATCAATCACTGTTTCTCAGTGACAATCAAAAAATCCAGAATGGTTTCTTAGGTAAGAATATTTTTATTGCTGTACGAGCATCCCTCTCCCTGCAGCACCAGCAGCACTTAGTTAATACAGTGGTGGATTACTATGACCAGTGCTGAGCAGAAGTCACTATTTTTATTGTCCTGAAGGCATAAGATGTGGCAGACCTCCTCCCAACCACTCAGCAGGCCTGACCCAGCTCTGCAGTGCCCATTCATCCCCCATGGGCCGTGCCATCCGCCTGTGCCTGCCTTTGAGAACACAGACATTGACTGCTGGGCTCAAGCCAGCCAATGCATTTCTCACAGGCCAGCCAACAGCTGTCTGATGGCTTCCAAATGCTATGAACCTATGCTTGATTTGTTCCCACTACCTACAAGAGAAAAGCTGTGTGCTGTCCTGTGTCACCAATCTTTCCCTACAGCTCTGCAGGCATAGATAAAACAGATGCAGATGGAGAGGCACATCAGCCATGTGGAAAACTGACCTACTAATCATGTCATCCCAGAATCTATCGTTCATTTCTCATGCACCAAAGCTGCTTAGATAGCTTGTAACTGCTTATATTCACTGGACAACTGTGTATTTCACAGAGGTCAAAGGAAGCTGGATCTAATTCCCAGACTTCCCATGTGAGTTGAAGGAGCCTGTCCACCAGTATACAATATTTTTCTATCCATAATACAGGCACAGAAAGAGTTTCTGTCAGGAAGTCTGATGACTAAGTACAAATCACATAATAAACAGCAGCATTTTTGTTGAAATTTTTATGCTTGTCATTGCATAATTGCAGCTGAATAAAGCAGCTTTCCTACTCTAAAATGAGAGGCACTGGAAAATCCAGAGAGGAGAATGATGTACAGATTAAGAATATCCCACTACTCCTAGGAGAAGCTGAGAGATAAGAGACACTAATCTCCTCCAGGACACAGCACAGATTGCCAACCCCATCTCATCAGTCACACTTGCCAATCAGCCTCTTTACTGATAAACCCATCTGGGAGGGGACTGGGAAGCAGGATGTAGAACGGGAGGTGATTAAGGCAGCACAATTATTGAGCAATTACAAAGCAGTGAATGGGAATAAGCTGCATGCTGCTTGCTGGAGATAGGAAGCAAGCCTTCTTCCCCCACCAAAACCCAGATAGGAATAGGATAAGGCTAGGCTCCTTATTCTGAAGGAAGTACATTATCAATAGTCACACATTATTCACACTGGGGGCATAGGGAAGCAAACAAAGGCAAATTCAGACATTCAAGAGTTAGTCAATCAGTCTCCTTACTGTTTCAATAATAGACACCCAGCCAGTCATTTGAAAAAAGTTACAGCCTTAAAATGAATTGCACAAGTCAAATACACAATTCCATTAATGGAGATAAGGCACAACACACCTAGACAAAGATGCAGAATACAGACAGGCTCAAAGACTTCTCTACATGCAAGGTAAATATTTGTCAAGAATGCTTCTTATTTATAATATTTTCAACAAATTGTTGTAAAACATCATTAATAACCCATGCCACCAAATCTGATTCTTTGAGGTCACAGCAGAGCTGTTTTGTTTCTAAAATGACACAGACATAAAAGATGACTAGATATGCAGAAAAACCAGCGACATCCAACAGCACAGAAAATTTTCATAACAGATGGGAAAATTGAATCCCAAATTTGAACTGAAGAGTATCATGCAGAATCTCATCACTAAAACCTCATTCCAAATTTTATCCATGATATGTCTGCATATATTAAAATTACAGGACTGAGCCATTGAGGGTTTTTGACATACATATTAATTTGTCACACCTTGAAAGTGAAGACACTCTTAAATATTCACAAGCAAACGTGCATACTCGGCAAGATGTTGATGTATTCACATTTCTCTTCCACCCTACCCAAAATTAGGCAATGAATTTGCTCAAAAACTGGCCTCCAACTGTGAGGTGAGAAGATGCATAAATTAAGACTAACCACAAATTATATACTCTGGGATATTCAAATTATTCAGATCTTTACATAAATCAAAACTGAAACAAGTCTCAAATCACTTACTCTAGCATAATTCAGTAGCTCATACACACACCCACCCCAACATTTAACATATTCTAGCAGTGTCTAAATACTCCCAGCTGTCCATAGGAGAAAGCAAATTTCTAATAGACAAAGGAAACAGAAACCACCCTTATAAAAGGGAAGCCCTTGAATGTGCAATACTTGCCTGGAGGGTCCTGCTAAGGTAACAGTGGCATAGGGATCACATTGCCCGTTCACAATGGGCAGCCCTTGGCACTCCAAAACTCTAGAAAAGAAGAAAATGAAGACAAATACATTAATTTAGTGGAAAGAAGCTGGAGGGAAAGCATGTTCATAGGTTTTTTTTCACAACACTTTACACTAGGGAATTGAAATGTCACTAAGCAAAAACATTTAATTTATACTTGAACTTGACAACACATTCTGTTCTTAAATAGTAACTTTAATAAGGGTCAAAAATACTGTTAAATTACTGCAAAGCCTTAACTCAAAGGATTTTTATTATGCAAGCACAGCAATTTAAGGTTCATGAAGTAGGAGTGTGCTGTCAAGATGGGAGCTGTCAGCACTTTAAAATTCTGTGACAATTTATTCACCAAAACACATAACCAGAATTTATTCTGTAAGAGAAATATAAGAAAAAACCCACACAGACAGATCCCAGAAGTAGCTAAATAATTTCTCAAAATAACATTCATGAAGACCTCAGTGCTTTTGCAAAATTTGGCACAGGCTTATTTATAAAGTTGTGTTAATTACAGACCAGGACATATAACACAACCATCTTAAACGTTCAGCAGCTCTGCACTCAAGTAGTAACAGAGACATTGGAGGCGAAAAATGGAACAAACTGGGGTTTGCTGCACACAATGGTGGGAAAGCTGCACTTTTGCACTCTCATTTCAACATCTCTTTGGGGAAGAAAAAAAGAAGAAAAAACCCAACACAACTACTCTCAAAAACTGAAAAAATGCTGCATGTTTCAGAAGTTAAAACCTACTGAGGAATGCAGCACCAGCTGGAAACAAAGACAGACAAGCCAGTTTCCAGAACTCTCCCTCCAGCAACGAGTTCTGCTTCCAACAGGTAACCTGCTGGGCTGATGTATTTGCACAATTTTCATTGGAAAGTTTCAGTGAAGACAAACCACGAAGCTCTCTGGGCAAATGAGCAGTTCTATCATTGCAATG
>WBNQ01051646.1:32160-54971 GCA_013401375.1 Spizella passerina | reverse complement strand
TTTTTTTTTTTTCCTTAATTTTATTTATTTGTGAGAAATCTGGGATGACAACCCTTTCAACTTGCTTTTTAAAAACATCTTGCACACATTCATGGGGCTTTGTGTTGCCAAGCTCTATATAAACAAAAACTCTGAGTTCAACATCTTTTTATATACTCTCTGCACCTTTATCCCAGAATTAACACCCCAAATGTTTCTTTAGGATTTACCTGTCAAGGATTTTCAAGTTATTTGTAGAATTTTTGTAAACACAGCTCAGCTTTTAACCCTTCCAATTAAACCCTGTGGGTTTTCTGCTTTACTGTCAAAACAGTTCTAAATATTGACATGACATATTGGTATTTTTTCTGTGTTGGAGAAACAACTCTCTGTTTATCCTACTTAATTAAACAAAGGTCAGGCATGGCAAAACGTGCTCTCCAGGATTGTGGGAGGGAACCAGAGCATCACTAAAGCTCAGCCAGAATTATTTTGAAAATCCTAGGCTGGCCTGGCGTAGCAGATTCAGATTCCAACAGCTCTGGAACATTTGGAGAACTGATCAGCATCTAAATCTTGTGTCCTAAATACTTCTCAAATTAGGAGTAAAATATTAATAACACATTACTTATTTTTCAATAATAGATTATTGATTTTATCAGTCTCTGCATTTTGAAGTAACAGCTAAAAAGATAAAATGCTTGAAACTTGTTCAGAGACTCTACATAATCAAGAGATTTTTATTAAAAAAAACAAACTAAAAGGATCTTTCCCTCCAAATCTAAGCAGGATAAACAAAGAGCAAGATTGGCTGCCAAGAAGCAATTTGTCACAGTGTAAGTTGTTTCTAAATGACAATTTAAAAGCTTTTGGCTTTGGTATTTCAAATATAAAATCATAGCAAGCTGCACACAAATCCCAAATGGCAATTTAGAGAAATCAGAAGAGAATTTCAACTGCCCAGAAATAGAAAATCAGCCTCCAGTTCAGGAAAAGCTTTCCTGGATTGTGACAGCATTGGAGGTCAGAGTGGCAGAAATGCCCTTTGGTGTTTGCCTGCAGCACCTGCCTGCTCCCTGCTTTGGTTTGATGGAGAAAATCCACAAACCCCCAGCACCCCTGCTCCCTGAGCTCCTCCACTTCTGACTCCAATCTTCTCAGTCCCTACAGGATGGGGCATGTGAGAGGTGCTGCTCCTGTGAAAATAACTCCATTTTTCCTCTGGTCCTTTTCTCTCCTAATGCCTTTAGCTGCTTCTCATGCTGGTTTATCTCTCCAAATCCCTGCTGCTCTTTCTGCTCCTCTGAACTTTCTTACATACAAATGGCAGTGCAGGAGCACTCCTTCATGCTGTGTTCAAAATGAGGGCACATCCTTAAATTCTGCAGTTTAAGTAAATCCCTTCTTCTGTTTTGTTGTTATCTCTCCCATCCTTGCTGAGTACTCAGCTGGCATTTTTAGGGAACTCTTCACAGAAAATCCCACCTGTCTTTGTCTGGTTGACAAGAGCTAAACTAGAATCCCTGGCTGCTCACACACACACACAGAGTTTAATTTAGGTTGTCTTTTCCTAAACTGTTGCTTTGCATCCACTTCTAAAGGTGTAATCAACAATTTCATCATCTGATATTGCACTTTTTCAATATCTGTCTTTTAATCTCAAGTATCATGAAAATGTTGTTTATCAGCAAATTTTCTTGCCTTCCAATTTACTGCTGTTGTTATTTTTCATAACATTTTGAAGAAGTCACGTGGGCTTTCTTCAAACTAGCTAATACCTTTGGCAGGTAAATGAATTATAATGTATATGGAATTCTGAGCAACAGATTAAAAAATAATTAAGGTCTTCAGCTCTGACTGTATCTAATGATATTGCTGCTCATGTGAGTGTGATAAAGAGCTGAGTAAGCAGGGCTGCCCTTTGAGATGCACTTTGCATATGCAAAGCTGCTCTTTGTGGGATCAGTTTCCAGCTGCTCAGGCTGCAGGTTCCCAGCCAATAACTCTGCTCGTGGGCTGCTGCCAAATGGGGAGATTCCAGTGCCTGCACACCTCAGCCTGGCCTTGCTCAAGGAGAGCTGGGCTGCTCTTAGGCAGGAAAAATAAATAAAAAATAAAATCTGACTCAGGGCGAGCGCTGCTCCAGGGTGAGAGGGGCAGAGAGGGCTGCAGGGGGAAAGGGGCTGTGCCTTTGGCATCCTTTGGATTTTACATCCTTGGCGAGTCTGCTTTTACAAAATACTATCTTTGGTGTGCTCTCATTTTTTGAAAGAGTGTCCAGCAAGTTTCTGCTGCAGAAACAATGCAATTACTCAGGATATAATTACAGGTACACGTGAATCTATACCTCAGCCCTAAAGCACAGCACTGTTCCTACTTTTGATTCACAGAGGAAAATATGAGCTTCAGAGAATTTAACCAAACGCTGCTTTTCTCTTTTCTTGACCAAATCTTGGTTTTCTCACTGAAATGTGAGCCTTTGACAGAGCCACGGAGTGCTGGTCAGACCTGTGCATGCTGTGAGCACATCACCTGGGAGGAGTGAAACTGCTGGATTCCACCCATACTGCTGCTGCTCGTGCCTGCAGATTCAGCCAAAAACCTCACAGTTCTTTAAGGAAACGTGAAGCCTGACTCAGTGGATCTGTCTGATGGTGTGAATTACTCACCAAAGCCTTTCAGCTGAACGCTGTGAGTGCCGAGCAGGGCAGCCCAGGTGGCTGCTGGTGGGAGCTGCTGGCGGCAGCAGCCCTGGCACACTCTGCTCCAGGCTGCTGATAACAGCTGCGCGTTTACACTGCGCTATCAGCCAGGGAATCACAGGCACCAGCTCGGGGGAGGCTCAGAAACCTGGGGCTGGCAGAAGGTAAATGTGTGGCACAGCCATAGCTGCTTCACCGTGCAGTGAATTGTGCTTGACACTGCCTGTCCTAATGGCAGTCATTAATTTAAAAATGTTAATGAGGAGCAGGGCTGTGGTGCCTTGTAGTGAGTAGTTGTGGTAAGGATGGTATTTACAGGGCTGATGGCTTTGAAAGTTTTCTGCTGCATGAGGTTGCTGTGAAAGGATCATTCCATATTCTTGCCTTCTGTGATAAAAGTTTTCTTGGAACTGCTGTTCCTTCAGTAAGGAACATGGTACTGAATGGAAAACTACTAATTTTCATAGGAAAATAATTAATTTCAATAGCCTGCGTTAAGGATTATTTACAATGCTGCTCAACTTTGGCTACCTAGGATTTTATATCCTTGACAAGTCTTTTCCAAAATAGTATTTTCAATAATTCTTGTTTTTTGAAAGCCTGCCCAGCTTTCTGCTGCAGCAGAACAATCCCATTTACTCTGGATTTGTGAATTCTACAATAGCAGCTCCTTCCAGACCCAAAACTGCAGAGTAAAGGTAATTAGGGCATTGTGGCTCCTCGCCAAATTCCAAAGCAGCCTTCCCTGGCAATTATCATCCCACTGTTTCATATGAGCTGCTCCACTTTCCTCTAGGAAGAGAGATTTTACAGAAAGGGAGTCAGAGCAATTCCTACCTCTTGCCTATTTTATTATTTATTGTTCCATATCACTACCCAGCAGTGGCATATTTTGTGTAAATTCTTTCCATTACTCACAAAGCCACACAAACAGCTCGGAGCTTTCCTCAGAGAATTCTTAACTTCCTGCAAAAACAAGCAACAAAAAGCTACCAGGAAAAGTAACCAAAGACTTTTAATCACTTGAGTCTATTTCCTGTCCCTAAGAGAAACTAGGATTTTCCACCTGCTTAAGTGAAATACTCAAGTGAATTACATTCTATTAAACTAAAAAAATGCATGATATTTTATTGTGTCAAACAGGAGAATGGACCCTATTTCTCATCCTTACTCAAAGACTTCCAAGGATTGCTCCAGAAATGGCAATTCCTCTTGAGCAGGTCTGTTTTTATACAATCCCAATAATATACTTTGATAGCACTAAAAATCTGAATTTAGGCATTTGGTTGTCATGGAAATATCCTGAACTCTCCTGATATAAACAAAGCAGAGGTGGCCTTTTAAAATACAATTATATATATAAAATAAATATAATATTTATATATATAAAATATATATTTAATGTATAATAATACATATACTGTATATTATATTTGAAATATTGTTAAATTTTCATATAAATGAGGCAATTTTAATTTTGAATAAAACTATGGCTATAACCATCATTACTTCTTTAATATTAAGTGCAATTGACTGTTATCAAAAGATAAATTAAGAGGGAGAGGGGGAAAAAGAAGGCAAATAATTTTGCTTGCATTCCTGTCAGCCAAGAGCGTGATCCTACTTGAAAACTTGATACATCAAAATCCATTTCTTGAGGAAATAATTTATTGCTTTGTAGTGAATGTTTCACCCAAAAATTTAGTTTGAATAGGTAATTTTGAAACAAGAAGTTAAATAATTTATTTAACAAGAAGTTAAATAATTTACCCAGAGAGTGCTGGGGTAAAGCATCTGCAGATTGCCCCAACATAAGGTATTTTTGGTTCTGCTGTTCCTTATTTACAAGGGTAAGGTTTTCACAAGGGGAGGAGAAAATCCACCTTGGTTTATTTTCAAAAGACAGCCTTGAAAGAGATGAATCTGTCAGGTGTGTCCCGGGGAGATGTCTGAGCACAGAACCTCCCAGATGGAAATAATGCCTGGGAGTTTCACCCTGCCCGCCCCAGGACAGCTTTGGCTGTGCTGCCGTTCCTGAGCCAGCACAGAGCCCCAGTGCCTGTGAGCCTGCAGCAGCAGCAGCTGCTCAGAATGCAGGGGGTGTCCATGGAATCTGTGCTAGGACTGACATGGGGGCAGGCTGCAGCCAGCAAACCCCAAGCTGGAATTATTAATAAATACATGATTCCATACCAGCAACAAAACATGGCTATTCCTTTCCATCCATTCCACTTTGTATGTGATAAGGGGGAAAAATAACCTTTTGTTTCATTTCCTATGTAGAATTTAGTGTGTGAACACAGAATCAGTTATTCCAAGTTACAAATACCTGCTGTATGACAAGCAAAGGCTTTAACTTGCTCTAGATTTTGCTTTTTTGGTGTTTCTTTGGCCTCACTATGGCATCAAAGGGATGTCTCAGCAATGATGTTCCAGCAGTTACTCAAGCCCTTGTGTCACTGTTCCATTTCTGTGGAGGGCAGAAGAAAGCCTTGCATAATTTGCTGCTAATGCAAAGCTTCTGTCTCCACCAGAAATAGGTTTGGAGGTGAGGAATGTCTGAATAAATGAATGTGAATACCTGTGAGTATTTGATGTGTATCTCCAAAGTATTAAAAATACTCAGGTACAAGCAGGCATGTCCACACTCATTTCTGTGCAGTTGCTGAGAGATGGAACAAATCTCCTAACGCAGCACATGGGCTCTGCTCTGAGCTCCAGCAGGAGACTTGTATGTTTGCATTCCTTTGGCCTGATGTCTTTGCTAATTACTGCTCAAGTAATTTACTTGTTGTGCTCATAGCATTGTTTTGGGTTTTTATTATCTTGCAGAAAGAAATTAAAAAAGAAGTTCGCTCAAAAATAAGACCAAAGTGAACATCATCGTTCATTTAATCAGAGTTGACTTTTCTGTTGAAGCAGAAATATATCCTGATAAGTATAATCAACCTGATTATCACTGGCCAGTCTGAGAAATGAAAAAACGTCCTTAACAAATTAAATATCTGACAAAAACATCCCCCACCTTTATCATCAGACACCAAATGAGCCATATATGTATGGAAGTTTGTAAAAATGCACTGTTACGCTGGTGTGTCATGTTAGAGCTTCCCAGGGGCAATCTCCTGATCCTTGTGCTGAGCCCTGTGCAGGATGAGTCCATGGAGCCCAGAGTGAAATTCCCCCTGTAATTCCCCCTGTGCAGCTCTGGAATGCTGAGCCCTGTGCAGGATGTTTCCAGCAGCCTAGAGTGAATTTCCCCTGTGCAGCTCTGGAATGCTGAGCCCTGTGCAGGATGTTTCCAGCAGCCTAGAGTGAATTTCCCCTGTGCAGTTCTGGAATGCTCCATGCTCTGTGCAGGATGTCTCCATCAGCCCAGAGTGAATTTCCCCTGTTCAGGATGTGTCCATCAGCCCAGAGTGAATTTCCCCTGTGCAGGATGTCTCCATCAGCCCAGAGTTCGTTTCCCTGTGCAGCTCTGGAATGCCCCATGCTCTGGGCAGGGCTGGTCAGAGCTTCCCCCTGTCCAGCCACCAAGCCCCAGCAGCTGCATGGCCACAATCCTGCCCTGCTGCACATCCTCATGGGTGCCCTGCTCTGAAGGGAGGTGCTTGCAACAGGATTCTGAATTGTGCTGGCCCTGGAAGCACAAATTGCTCTGTGGGACATGGAGGACAGGAATCAAAGCCTGGCTGCAGCAGGGGCGTGTTGCCAAAAGTAACGCAGCCCTTTGATCACCTATCTCTGTTTATCCCAATGTTTGAGATGAACTTGAAAGACAATGGATAAATAGGTTGGAGCTGAAATCCAGACAGGTTTTTTTTTTCTTATTTTGGACTGCTTTTTGTACCAGAATCCAGCAAAGGAGAGTTGCATTTCTCTCAGTGCAGGAATGCAGGCACGTGGCTAAAATGGACTTTTGTCTTTGTGCTGCCTGCATGAACCGTTGAGTGCTGCAGGTATTTATGGCCTTATAGGCACATGGTAATTAGCTGTGTTATCTGGGCACGGCAGAGCTCAGGGCAGCAGGATGGATCCAGTGCCTGCTCTGGGTTCCTTGTCTCTGGAATCTGCCTTTGATGAGAGCTCAGAGTGACGTGAGCAGGGCAGGAGTGAGGATCTCTGCACAAGCACATCGCAGTCAGAGCAGCCTTCTCACCACAACTATAAAACCACTTGGGCTTTTTGATGAAGAAACAGAACAAAAATGATCTGTGAAGAGATAGAGGAAGGTTTGTGTATTTTTTTGCTACAGTCTGATAGCAGCCTCCTATCCTACTCTGTCACTACTCATTCCTTACTCAGGATTCCTTGCAGGAAAATGAAATGTTGCTGTCACCCTCTGCATTATTACAATGAACAGCTGTAATCCTTCTGCTTGGGGAGAACCTGAGTATTGAGTGGAGTTCAGTGGCCATGAGAAATTGTCAATGCACAGCTTAATGTCACCCTGAATCAGGTGATAAATCCTTTATGTGGCTCTCTATCAGCTGTAACTGCTCTGCTGAAGAAGAGTTTTCATTCTGTGTTCAGGCTGGGTTCTAAAAATGTTTGTCAGGAAAGAGCTATTTATGCTTTGTTATTTTTAAACTGTAGTACCTAGCTCTGAAGAGATTTTGTTGTGGTTAGGCTTTTTCAGAAAGTCAAAATAAACCAAATAAACCAGTTTGGTTAGGTTTCAAAAATAGAATACACGTGTAAATCAAAGTGCTGTATTTATTGTCTCTGCAGTAGGAATGACTGTTCAAATAGACACAAATTATAGCCTAGATTTTTAGTTTTTAAAAAATGCGTCCTCTTTTTGGAGCTCAAATAATGCTTATTCAGACTGAGTTTTTATTCCCTGTGCAGGTGGCACTCATCAGTTTAGCATCTCCACATTAAATTTATGAAATATTATTCTAAAATTATTTTCATGCTTTGATATTCTCAGTATCCGGTGCTACCCCAGCTGATCTGGTGCATTTGTCTTGTGCTCTTTGAAACTTCCTATGTTCTGAAAGGAGATTTACCCAGGCTCTCAGTCCTTTCCAAAATCATCTGGAATTTAACTGCTATTCCTCCAACACATTCCCAGCTATGGGGAAAAACCAGTTATAGTCACCAGATAAAATAAATTTGTACCTGTCAGACACAACAGGGAGGGAGCACTTTGAAGCCACGTGCCTTTAGGGATATTTTCTATTTGCTTTTTCTCAGTTATCTGTGCAAACAAATGGGCACGGAGGTGTGGAACAGCAGAGGACCCAGAGGATTGGCTGGGTGACGGGAGAATTGTCTGGGAGCAGGACAGCACTGGGCAGCTCAGGTTTCACACCAGGAGAAAGTGAAATCTTGGGCAGAAGTGCTGCAAATGAGAATCCAAATGTAAAATTGTCAGTGAGGAAGGGCAGGTATAACTTCGGTTTTTCAGTAGGAGATTGTTGTTTACTGTTTGTAGAGCTGCACTCTCAGAATAATTTAATTACTGCAAGGCTTAATGAAAAGCTGTTTCAATTTATACTCTGAAGTGCTCCCACACAAACTGGTATTGAAAATCTACATAATTGATATTTTCATCCAACATATTTATTGTTAATTTTACAGAAAGACACCCAAGAACTATATAATAGGAACATCTAATAGATTATAGAACTATAATCTCCTTACTATAATCTATAAGATGTTCCTACTTATATGGTTCTTGGGTGTCTTTCTATTTTCATATGGAAGAGAAGAGAGAGATTTGGCTCCCAAGATTTGGCTG
Organism: Spizella passerina; assembly: GCA_013401375.1. Taxonomy (NCBI): domain Eukaryota; kingdom Metazoa; phylum Chordata; class Aves; order Passeriformes; family Passerellidae; genus Spizella; species Spizella passerina. Next base: position 46,544 of record WBNQ01051646.1, on the reverse strand, counting down.
AAAAGCTGCTGGACCCCAACAGCAACCACCTTTGGATATGAATAATGTAGAAAAATGATGATTTATTCAGGACAAAGCAACAAAAATGATAGTTTTCATTTCAGCAAAACAAGTTAACTGCACTGTTAACAGCTTCATATATAAGGTGTCCTGTTGTTGTAAGGTAATTTATGCAATTTAAATTCTAAATGCATGAAAAACCCAAACTAAAAACTGTATTTTCACTCCTTTGAACACTTTAGTGACACAGGGAAATAATAAAACCTTTCAGCTGGATGATAAAATATAAATAGTTTATGCATCATCATACACATGAGAGATGCCTTATTTGGCTTCTCTTTTAGGTTGCTCATGCTTGATTTGTTCAAGGCACTTTCTTCATGGGCTCTGTATGCTGGACTGCTTTTGTATCTAACCTGACTTAAACTTTTTCCTAAGTAATTAAAAACAAACAAACAAAACAACAACAACAACAACAAAACCTCATGGAGGAGTTAGAGGATAATTTGTAATCAAACCTTGCAGAAGGACAATGTGGCTGGATAAACCGGCAAAGTTTGTCTACAGCAACCCTTGGCTTGAGGAGGGAGGGAGGAAGATTTGATACACAAAATTCCATAATAACAAAGTGTGTATATGCATTTCTTCTTTTTCCCAGCCAGCATTCCACCCCTAATTCTTGCTGCTCATTCTGAGGCTTAGAGGCATTAAGGACACAATTAAGGTGACCTGGTGGCACTTCAACATTTGATATTTTTGGAGAATCCCCAAGTGAAGACTGGGAGCACAGGAATATTGCACACAGCAAATGGAATCACCACAAATAAGGAATTTTTCCATGCTCATTTTCCAGAGTGAAAACTCTTCTCAAAGATGGGGATGGAGCATCCCTGCCATGAGGAGGCTGAGGCGGCTTTGCCTGCATGACAGACCCACAGGAGGAAAGGGAATTAATTCATCCCCAAGATTTTGTCACAGCCTGAAGCCCAAGGGTTTTCATTCTCCTCTGATCACTGCTTTTTGTACAGGTAGCAGCCCTGCAGATGTGAAAGTGCAAGAGATGATTGTGTGCCTGGACATTCACACTTCAAACACCTCACCCCAAACACAAACCACATCAGCCTGGGGAAGAATGCTGATAATTTTCAGTTTATTTTGGAAAGTCTGCTCAGTTTTTGTTTCCCTTCTGCTCCAGTGCTGTAATGTTTCAGTTTCTCTGGTTGCTTTTCTGTTTCTTTCTTGCATTTATTGTCTTCCTTTGCATGTGCTGCATTGTTTAACTCTGAAATCTGGCTTGCCTTCCTCCAGATCTGTGTTTATTTGCTCCATGACTACACTCCTTCACTGTTCTGCTCATTTAAAAGGAGTTTAAAACTTTCTGAAAGGTCTTTGGCAAAACCTCCTCTTTCTGAGGTAGTTTTCCCTCCTTTCCTGCTTTTTCAAGCTCCTCATGGTGTTTATATTTTATATTTTAGTACGGTATTTAAAAATCCTTTTGCATATTTTGCTAAAATCTGTATTACTCTACCATATTACATGGACATGTTGAGTCTAAAGCCATGTGAATATTTATTGTACACACAGCTTTGAGTGGATTTTTGGATTTTTTTTCTTCTTGGGCTAAGTTTTGCAGTCGGATACATGGATATGACTCCTGTTCAAATTGTATAAATAAACTGGATCTGTGCATCATGGCACTTCTTCAGTTGAAATGTGGCATTGAGGTGTTAGTCTGTAAGAACTTGTAAAGAATGATTTAGATTTTAAATTTTGCCCTCAGTGGATCCCACCTCAGTCTGGATTTGGTTTCCCGGTAGGTCTGAGCTGATGGCAATGGGGAAGAGGAAAATTAGAGAGTAAGGTCTTTTCTTAACAGCTGGAATCTCAGTTTGGTTTGTCTTCTAAAAGGTGCTATAAAAGCTTAAATATCTCTTTTAGCAATATCCTCTAAACTGAAGCATTGTTACACTGGAATCAGCGGTAACTTTCAGAACAGGTGGGAATAACAGCATTTTGCAGACATGGAAACTTTTCTTTCAGCCCTCCAGAGCTCCTGGTTGCCATCCCCATTCCAATCCCCTATTCCTTGGAACCACACCTCTTCCTGGGGGCACCAGCACCTAAGAACTCTCTTGAATTTTGGGATTTTTTCTTATTTGTTGCTCAGGAGAGGCAAACCCGACAGTGCTGCTTTGCCTTGTCCTTGCCATGCCTCTCTGAGGTTAACTGACTTTAGCTGAACTCAGGTTTTGGTTTATATCACAACTTTCTTCCGTAGAGAAATCCAAAATAAGGCAGAGAATTTTGCTGGAGGCTCTTTTTTAGAGTAACGCTTATTTAATTAACAATTAATGTAACTTACATGACTGTAAATGCAAACGTGTAATGCTCTTTAAAAACACTTCTAGGAGAAATGTTTTCCTTTGCAACGACTGTCCTTAGAAGCTGGATTTTGGGGTGGTAATTTGTTTATTATTTTGATGTACCGTTCTGTATGTTTTCAAAGCTAAATGAGTTAAGAGCGAGCAGAGCCCTTTGGTATCCCCGCTTTCCCATGGAGGCTGTGCGGAGTCACACAGGGACTGCTGCCTCACAGCTGGTCCCCGTCTCCTCCAGGAACAGAGCTTGCACGCTATTTCTTTTTATTTATTTTTTTATTTCTCCCCAGATACCTTTCCCAGCAGCTCACACCCCACCCCTGAGCTCGTACCGCCCCTTGGGAATCGCTGCCTGCTCGGTGCAGAGCCGGGCTCTGCTGAGCGCAGGTAGGAGCGGGCTGGGCTGGCTCAGCCCAGGTAAGGCAGCGCTGCCCGGCCACAGCGCAGGGTTCCGGCTCTGCTGCTGCCGGACCTGAACAGCGGGGCTGCTCCATTGACTAATTAATTGTCAAATTACAAATTAATTGTCAATCTACCGAGGCAGCGCTGCGGGCCGGCTCGGCAGCTGAGGGCGGGGGGGCCTGTGAGGCGGCCCTGAGGGGAGCCGGCTCTGCCACCCCAGCGGCAGCGCTCATGCCGCTCTCCCAGGCCGGGTGGCGGGCAGGGCTGGAGGCGCGGCGGCGGCGGGATCCCTTCGGGATCGCCTCCTTCCCTCATTCCTTCCCTCCCTCCTGCCGCCGCCGAGCCCGCGGCGCCGCAGCCGCTCCCAAATGGCGGCGGGGCGGAGCGGAGCGGCCGATCCAGGGCTCGGCGCTCCGCGCCAGGCGGGGAGGCGGGAGCGGCCGGGCAGGCGGGCGCAGGGACGGCGTCGAGCGCCGAGCGGGCGATGGGCGGGGATAAATGTCTGCCTGGGCGCGGGGCCGCCATTTTCTCTGAGGCGCGGAACGAGCGGCGCCGGGCGGCACCGGGGCGCGGGGGACCCGCCGGGGGCCCGGGACACAGGTACGGGTGGCCGGGGAGCGCCAGGGCCGAGCGGGCGAACCGTTCCCCGTATTTCCTCTCTTTGCGGCGCTGCGTTCCGTGCTGGCGCCGCTCCGGGCTCGGCCCCGGGCGCGCTGACCCGGCCGCCGCCTCGGCCGCTCGGCCCCGGCGGACACTGGGGAGGACGAGGAGAACCGGGCGGCTTCAGGCCTGCGGAGCTTCGCGGCTGGATTGCCCGGGCAGGGTCGGGGGGATCGGTGCCGAGACGGCCGGGGCGGGGCGAGGGTGCCCGAGGGTCGGGGGAGCGGGGCTGGGTCGTGGCCGCCGCCTGTCAGCGCCAGCGCGGAGCCGCGAGGGTGGGCCCGGAGCGCCCGGGGGGGCATCCCGGACTGCTGGGGCTGTGCTCTGTGCTGGGACAGTGAACAGCGGGCATCCCGCACTGCTGGGGCCGTGCTCTGTGCTGGGACAGTGAACAGCGGGCATCCCGCACTGCTGGGGCCGTGCTCTGTGCAGAAGGGTGAACAGCGGGCATCCCGCACTGCTGGGGCTGTGCTCTGTGCAGGAGGGTGTACAGCGGGCATCCCGCACTGCTGGGGCTGTGCCCTGTGCTGGGACAGTGAACAGCGGGCATCCCGCACTGCTGGGGCTGTGCCCTGTGCTGGGACAGTGAACAGCGGGCATCCCGCACTGCTGGGGCCGTGCCCTGATCGGGAGAGTGCGAGTGGGCATCCCGCTTAGGATGAGCAGTGGGATGAGCATCCCGCAGCCCTGAAGCCTGTGCAGGGAGGATGAGGAGGATGGGCAGTGGGATGAGCATCCCGCAGCCCTGAAGCCTGTGCAGGGAGGATGAGGAGGATGGGCAGTGGGATGAGGGTCCCGCACAGCTGGAGCCGTGCCCTGTGCAGGGAGGATGAGGAGGATGAGCGTCCTGCACAGCTGGAGCCGTGCCCTGCTCACAGGCGGGGCTGTGCTGTCCTGCTCTCCCCGGGTCCCCGCTGTGATGCTGTGGCTTTGTCCCTCCTGTGCTTCCAGCCTGACCCGCCTGATAGTGATTTCCATAGTCTGCTGAACTGGGAGTAGAAAACACCTTTAGGTGTATCAACAAAACTGAATTCTTTCTGCTTGGGCACTCTTTGCTCTGAATTGCTCGCTTGATTATTTTTTGCAGGTTAAAATCTGTTAGACATTTGCAGAGAGGGGTGAGATTGCTCTGAGTCCTTGTCAGCTGTTCAGCCCTGCCTGTAGCAGTGGTGCTCTGCAGGAGCAGCTCCGGCCCTGTCCTGTTTCTGCCTCTTTCTCTCCAGCCTGCCTGCACACACCAGTAGCCTGCCTGTCACCTCACCTGTGACAGGCCAAATGACTTGTGCAGAATTGCTTCCCTTCTTAGCCTTGGAGTGCCAGCCAGAGATGCAGGGACTGCAGAACCAGTTGCAGTGGGCTTGCTGCAGCACAGTTGGTGTTCCAGCTGCAGCTTGTAGGTGTGCAGAACCAGAATGATCTGCAGTGGTGTAAAACTCAGGGTATTTCCAAGACTGAAGCCAGCTTAAAATATCTGAAGATGTTTTTTATTTTAATGCTTCAGAAAACTCATCTGCAGCTATTGCCTGAAGGATCCCTGCATTGTGCCAAAATGGAATGGGCTTGCTTATTCTTCAGGCTGTGTCTGCAGTGTTGGTGCAGAAGGAGAGGTTGAGTTGATGAATGTGAGAGTTAATTCCAGGCAATTCTCTTAAATCTCTTCTGGGGACACCCACTCAGAATAGAAGTGGCTTTAGTTTGGTTTGTCTTAATGAGAATTTTCTGCAGGCAAACCCTGAGGCTGCAATTAATCATGAAAGATGTAGGGATCTCTGTGTGTGCTCATGAAATGAATATGGTGACTGATTAATGCAGTAAGCAATTTAATCTTAGATTATTAAATCAGAAGTGAAGCAGCATTGTTGGGTTGGGGCAGTGATGCTTTCAGAGTCCTGCAATATGCTTTTCATATGGTTTGTTGCTATTAATATTATCAGGACTGGACAACTTATTGTGCAACATTGCAGATTAACCTGCTATGAAGGAAAAGCTGAAAATGGCAGGAAAAAAAGCCTGTTTTTTTTTTTTTTCCAAAGACGACCTAAACCTTATTTTTTTCAGTTTAATTCCTTTTCCATTTTTTATTCTTAACCAAGAGTGCATTCTGTTCAAATGACGTATGAAGTCACTGCTGTCTCAGGGCTGAACTTACTATATCTTATTAAAGGAGCTCATTTTCTGAGCCACAAACATGACCCACGGAAAGCATTGCTCAGCACTTCTGGTACGCTACATCAGCAGTAATTTCTTCTGGGACATCTCCTCCCCTCCTCCCTCCAGATTATTTATGTGGCTCTTTGTGCTCTTGGAAAAGCAGGAGTTGAGAAGAAAACCACGTTTTTCTTAAATTCAGAGCTGTTGGTTTCCAAGCCTCCTGTGGGAGATGGGAAGCAAAAGCTCTTAGGTTGAATTACTTTATATTAAGGAGCCTTCAGTCAAGATTCAGTGCAGGAGTTGAATTGATGTTGTGGATGCAGGATGTTTAAATGGTTTTTATTTTGCTAATTAAGTTCGTGGAGCAGATGAACTCGGGCAGTTGAGAGCAGGTTGGTGTTTGGGTCTCTGCTCACAGCCTGTGCTGCCAGAGCGGTTCCCTGTGCCACACCTGCAGCTCCCCTCTGCTGCTGCTTCCACAGCCCGCGGTTCTGCTCCTCTCCTTCCCCTGCTGTCACCGCTCTGCTCCTGCCGCCCGGGGCTGCCCCTGGCCCGGAGGGACAGACGGACAGACTGAGGGAGGGATTTCCGTGGCTTTGGGCTCCTGCTGGGATGCCCTGGCTGATGGAGAGCAGGGAATTCCCCCACGCCTCGGCTTCCTATTTCTGTATCCTGTGGGAATGTCCCGTTCTTTGTGCCCCTGCCTAACTTTAAGAATGGGAAATGCCCAGGAATTGCTGCAGGACACGCAGGACAGTTGGTGCCACCAGGTGCCCAGGACACGAGGATAATGGGATTTGTGCAGCTGCATTTCCAAAACTTGCATGGCAGTTCAGGAAACAAATGAGTGTTTGGCCTCTGTGTGCAAATGAGTGCTTGAACAGGGTGATTGTGCTGTCGGAATTAAGTTCCTGGACCATCTTCTAAATTAGAAACACAGGAATCTAAGGAGTGTGCAATGAAAAATAGTATTTAGAGTTCTGTTTATAATAAAATCATTAAATTGCATAAGTTAGTGATCTTTATTTGAGGAAGCAAAAAAAGTCATCAAAACAAGATGAAAACTTGTGATTTACCAAGCAGTGTGATTGAAGCATGGTTTCAGTAAGTTTCACATAAATTTGTAAACAGACATGTTTACATCTACATTGTATTGATTTTGATTGATTTTGTGTAATTGCTTACGCAAAACCCTTTGGTGTTTTCTAGTATGAAATATATCCACTGTGCATTGAATAAGGTTGTGGAAACATTTGCTCAGCTTTACAAATTAATTGGAAGAGGAATTGATGTAACAGTAGGGACTTGGCTAAAAATTCAGAATTTATGACAAATTACCAAGGTATTTTAGCCATGAGCATGCATTAGCTCATGGCTTTTGAGACAGCATGAAGCAGTTACAATTTATTCTGTGTAGTAACCCATGTTTAGTGATGTTCTTATTTTTTCTGAAGAGAAAGTCTCTTTTGGCCCAAGTTCTGTGAAGAATTCTCCGAGCTCTGCTGGCTCTTGCTGCGTGCACTGTTTTTTTGTAAACAACGCTTTTGCTTTGAAAAGCAGCTGGCTCACGTTTATTCCTTTAGTGACTTGAATATTGTGTTTGTACTATAAATGTCATCTGTTTTACACAAAGTTGATTTTATTGCAGCACTGTGTACTGACCTTTTACAGTTTAATAGAATATGGTCATTTGTGTACTGAAATGCTGCAGTGCACACAGCAGATGAGGATAAACAAAGTACTGCTCTGGAGTCATTTGTAAAAGAGAAAAGCATTTTCAGAGCTAGGAATTAGAACCGATCATTAATAAATAACATGTTTATAAGTATCCTATTGAAGTGATGTAGTCCATGTGATTGAAATGAGAGATTTTAGCAGCAGAACTCCGGGTTTGTATGGCACAGCAGGGTGGCCATTGCGGGGTTTGTGTGCAGGTGTCATTTCTCTGGAGCAAGGGAGCCAGGAGAGGAGAGCAGCAGCACGGTTAAATCAGAGCTGTTCACTTGAGGCAGAATCGCCTTCAGATCCCGAGTGCAGGTGGCGAGCGTGACAGGGCAGTGCCGTGCTTGCCCCTGGAGCTGTGGTGGGACCTTGTGTGCAGCTCCGCCCTCTGAGCCGCTCCCTCCGTGCTGTGCCTGGCTCACCGGCCGCTGCAGTTTTCCCTCTCGGCTTCAGCTCAGTTTCTACCTGCCGTGGTTTCTCCTCACAGCTGTGGGCTCTCAGCCTGTGCTATGCCTGTGTCTGGATCAGCGGGTGCTGCAGTTTTTGCTTCATCTCAGGTTTAGCTCGGTTTGTACCTGCCGTGGTTTCCCCTCACAGCTCTGGGCTCTCCCTCTGCATTGTGCCTGTGCCTGGATCACCAGGTGCTGCAGTTTTCCCTCAGGTTTAGCTCACTTTGTACCTGCTGTGGTTTCCCCTCACAGTTATGGGCTCTCAGCCTCTCCCTCTGTGCTGTTCCTGTGCCTGGATCACCTGGTGCTGCAGTGACCTGAAGCTCCTCACTTATCCTCCTCCTTACCCTAGGACTAGTATATGAATCAATTCAAGGCAGATTAGATTGAGCAGAATAACAGAAAGTTAGTCTAACTAAGATGGTTGATTTCGACTCAACAAATTATAGCTCCCACCCTACAATTTACTTTATGTCCTACCTCCACCTAAGCTCCTACTCCGCCTTCACCCTAAGCAGCCTAGGCCTAGCCTTCCACCAAACCCACGTCATCTCAGCCCTACTATGTTTAGAGAGCATAAATACTATTTTCCCCGGTGCCTGATCACCGGGTTCAGCTCGGTTTGTACCTGCCGTGGTTTCCCTGGCAGTTGTGGGGTGCCTGTGCCACTGGGTGCTGCAGTTTTCCCTCAGGTTCAGCTCAGTTTGTACCTGCCGTGGTTTCCCTCACAGCTGTGGGCTCTCAGCGTCTCCCTCCATGCTGTGTCTGTGCCTGTGTCACCAGGCTGTGTGCAGTTTTCCCTCAGGTTCAGCTCTGTTTGTACCTGCCGTGGTTTCCCTCACAACTGTGGGCTCTCTGTGTCTCCCTCTGTGCTGTGTCTGTGCCACCGGGCTGTGTGCAGTTTTTCCTCTATCTCGGGTCCAGCTCGGTTTGTACCTGCTGTGATTTCCCCTCACCGTTGTGGGCTCTCAGCCTGTCCCTCTGTGCTGTGCCTGTATCACCGGGCACTGCAGTTTTCCCTCAGGTTCAGCTCAGTTTGTACCTGCCGTGGTTTCCCCTCACAGTTATGGGCTCTCAGCCTGTCCCTCTGTGCTGTGCCTGTATCACCGGGCACTGCAGTTTTCCCTCAGGTTCAGCTCTGTTTGTACCTGCCGTGGTTCCCCTGGTTGTGCAGCAGCTGCCGCTGGGGTTTTACAGCCCGGGCCGTTCCCATGGGCGGCCAGGATCGCTGTGCCCATGAGCCATTCGGTATTTTTAGTTCAGAGAGGGACATTGCTTCCCTAACTCGCCCCTGGGTGTGCCGTGGGTTAACTGCGTTAATTAAAGCTGCCTCAGAGGTTCAGGCGCTAAGAAATGGCTCTGGGCCCCCGGTGGAGGTTTCTGTTACATAAATGTCACCATAGAACGAGCTGGAGTTCTGAAAGTGGGATTTTTGGAACACTGAGCTGACACATTACCAAGAGGGAGGTGCAGGATAGTGCAGAACTAGAAGAAAGATGTCTCTAATGCTTTTGTAGGGAAAAACATTTAAGATATTCTATTGAAACAATTTAACCATTATTCTTTTAATATTTTAAATATTACAATTTAGTGAAATATTTAATATTTTGAATAAGTCCAATTTTCCTTTTTCTCTAATGACTTTTAGTCTGCTTCCAGTGTATGTCCCTGTCAGCTCTACCAGTAATTTCTGCTGGCTTTTGCATATTCCTTTTTCTTGTTCTCAGCCATTTAAGAGTGTTTGCTCAAAGTCTGGTCATACTTTCAGGATTTTATAGTGGTTTTTCAGTCTATTAGCACACCACAAAAGGCACTGCTCTCTTTACTCACTTGCTACCTGTGGCAGAGATGACTAAATTATCATTCTTTTTTCTTTATTCAGATTTTCTTTGTGTATAAGAAAGGTGAGATTTTACATAAGAGTTTTTGGTGAAACTGAAGGAGTGTGGTGGGTAGGTAAAGATGTGTGTGCTCTCTTTTGTTTGCATGGAATTGTTGCAGAAATGTAGGAACACAAAGAGAGAATCCTGCAAAGCAGAGCAGTTGTAGGGAAGACCATTAGACTGGAAATGTTGCTGGGAAGAAAAAAATAATAATGAAAAATACTGGCTAATCATACTTTAATTTTTTTTTACATTCCTAATTTATTGCTACCCAGAAATGCTATTTATATTGTTTCCATAAATCATTACCATAGAAAGTACACTATTAAAAGTTTCTTGTAAAAGAAAAAGTAAAGTGGATTTTAATTCCACATAATGTGGAGGTAAGAGTGCCTGTAATTGCCTCTGCAGCTTTCACTTGCAAAGGTGCATTTTGATACATGGGAACTTGGGGTTGTTTAAACTTTACTTTAGAAACTTTGTTCTAAAGTTTCTCTGAAAGTTGGCACAGGATGTGACTCCACCTTCACAGGCAAGAAGATATTTTCTTTCAATTCCTGAAGTTCAGAACTTACCTGGTAAATGCTAATTCAAGGCTGCTGTTGGGTTAATATTTGCCTTATTTTGATGATTTCTGGTAGCAATTGAATTCCTTCAGGTCCAATCTATTGCATAACCCCATTAAAATATTTTTCAGTTCTTGTGTATGTAATTTGATGTGTTTGGGTTTTTTTGGTTGGTGAAACTTGCATTATAAAATTCATGCATTCAAAGTATGGCAGAAGTGTCTAAACTCTCTTTACTCTTGAATTTGCATGAGGCTGATGCTTAGTTTTTAAAACAAGCACACAGTGCAACAAACATCTCTGATTATTCCAGGGCTTGCAGGTTTAAGGATGATGATCACTGAGTTTTCTTCAATTGAGGCAGAAAAGTGCGAGAGCACCTGTGCCAGCTCAGTGAGCTGCTTTTCCCAGGCTTTCCTCTCCCTCTCCCTGTGCCTGCAATGGCTTTGGGAGCTGTGTCCAATCAATGCTGTGGAGGAGGAGCAGGCAGGAACCTGTTTGTGGTGCTGGGATGGGAGGTGCAGCTTTCCCTGGTGCCTAATTAGAGAGCTAAGCACTTTTGGTCACCTGCAAGCCGAGCTGCTGGCTGTGGAGCAGAGTCTGTGCTGGTAGAACAGCGTTTTGTGTGATCCCTGGGCTCACAATGCTCAGCTTGGGGTGGCTGTTTTCTGTGTGTGGAAACGTGGCAAAAACCCACAGAGGGTTCAGGGCTGGGGAGGGGTTGTTCAGGCTGCAGAAATGGGGTAAAAGGAGTTCTGGAGGGGTGCATCTGAGGCTGCCAGAGGATGGAGTAAATGGAGAAGCTTCCAGTGTGCAAGGCTCTCATTTTGTGCTGACATTTGACAAGAAATACACAGAATTCTGAGCGACATCATCCCTGGGTGCTTTGGAGCAGGTAGAAAGCTGCCACAGGCAGGGCTGCAGCAGAGCCTTGGGCTCCCAGTGGTGCAGGGGATTGATTTCAGCTCAGAAACAGGGCACAGCTCACTCTTGGATTGCTGCAGCCTTTTAAGCTGCCTGTGTGAGTGGCTCCCTGGCAATGGGGAGGTTATAAAAAGAGAGCCAGCTGATGTTGCAATGTAAGCACTGCCCCTGGAGTGGAAAGACTGTCCTTTGGCATGCTCCCTGCTGCTATTTTTACCTATTCCAGTAAGATCTGCCCTTGTGATGTTCAATTACAGGACAGTACCTGGAATAATTTTCTGTTACAAAGTGCTGTATGTGCTGAAGAAAATGTTCAGTAAAATTGGGCAGATCGACACTAAAACTGTCTTACTCTGAAAAATATTTTTTCATTTGTCAGCACAAAACTGTGACTACAAGAGAGTCTTTCAGGTTTTTTTCAATATTTTATGTCTGGCAGAGTTTTTATTTTTTTTTTAAATTTTAGGTTCCTTTGTATATTGATTATTTTGTCTTTCTCAATTTCTCATGTGGAGACCTTAAACAGGCAGTGTGAGTTTTAAAGATTGGGATTAACAATGTAGCCCAGGAATCAGTTTTTTGTTTTAATTTCTAAAAGGCCGGGCTGATGTTGACTAAATTTTGTTCTGCATTCCTACACACTATAGGAAATTAATATTTGTTTCTGGGAGTAAATTAACACTGATGAAATGCTGTATCTATCCAAATATTTGTGGTGGAAGCAGGAGCAAACAGCAAGAATGCCCTTACAGTGACACAGGGGGTTCAGTGGCACAGGTGTCCAGTGGAGATGTGTGGCTGCTGAAATGTCTCACATTTGGGATTTCCTTACCCCAAATACAAGGTGTATTTTCTAAAACCATCAGTCGATGGTTCAGAAGTGATTGATAACACTGAAACCCAAACCTCAAGCTTTTGTGTTGGCTCTTGGTGCCTTTAGGAGTAGGTTTGGGCAGAACCTTTCCAAGGCAGTGCTTTGACACTGAAGTGTGATGAGTGATGAATTTGTGTGCTGGCCTTGCTCCTTCTGCTCCTCAGAGCAGCTCAGGTGGAAATCCTGCAGGCAGGAAACTCCTGCAGGACACAGGGATTGTCCTCTCCCTCTGCTCTGCCATTGTCTCATTGAACAGTTCCAGTCAGGTTTAATTGACTCTCACATCTGCACTGAAGCTGGGCTTTTTGACAACTCTTATTCATTAAATCCTCGTGCTTGCCAGTTCTGCTAGCAGATGTTCTTACTGATTTTTTTGTCATGTGTCTCTTTATCTCTCATGAAAAATAAGTAATTTTTCCTGCCTTGTAACTATTGCTGTGGTGGCAGATAGAATTCTGCAGCTGCTTCTTCAGCCCATCACACTTGTTTTATGCTGTGCTGTCTCTTGATTTATGCATGAGATTTCTTTTTCTTCTTGCTGATTTTACTGTAAAAATGCTTTAGGTTTTCATTCTGTAGATGAAATTTCCCCATCAATTTTCTCTCCTTTTTGTTTCATGTAACATTATCCATTTTAGTGCCATCTCTTGTATTTGGTTATAACTAAAGGTCCCCCCTTTTCCTCTGGTGGGAGAAAACCTGAATTCCTTCCTTGTCCCCAGTCTCCCTGCTTATCTTTTTCCATGATGGAAAGCATATTTACAGTATTTTATGTGCCACATTCCTTGGTGTTTGTTGGAGACAGGTGTGCTAGGTGTAAGCAGGGTGAATTCACTGGTCAGACTGCCAGTAGTAGATTCTACTTTTAAAATTACTGAACATGGCTCAAGGTGGAGGTCCCAAAGCATTCATCTGGTTTCTTGTTAATCTTTGAGAGTTTGCTGTTTTGATGAAATCATTGCAGTTTCTTTTTATTTATTCATTTTATTTTTTCCCCATCTGCTCTGTCCAGAAGAGAGGATACCTCTAACCAGAAATGAGCTGCCAATATAAGATCTCTTGATTTTTTTTATTGCATTTTTAAGAAAGACATGAGGAGTCTGAGACTTCTTGGTCTGGAGAAGAGAAAGCTTTGTGGGGGATGATTCCATCAAGATTTCTTCAGCTTGCCTAGGAATTCTCCCTCTTACAGTTGGTGCTTTTATGCAAGATACAGAGAGCCTTCAGAGGCTTGGCTGCTCATTACTGTTTGTTTGTTTTGTCTCCAAGATTTGTCAACATTTGTGAGTCAGCAAGGTGTTTGTCTGAGTGAGGAGCTGACGTCTGAGAGGGGACTATTCAACTCCTGTTTAATTTTAATTTTTACTTCAGTGAGTTTTGAGCTGTAAAAGATTTTTTCTGATGTTCTGGAAGAAGAATGAAATGATTCTGAGCTGGGCAGCATTTGGTTGTTGTGCACTCTGTGTCTCTTACACTGAAATGCTGCATGAAATAATGAAAGGCTGGAAGACCCTGAAAACTGAAAGTTAGAAGGATGATGATTTATCACTGCTGTAATTTTTTTTGTTGTTTATTTGATATGTATATGTTTGTCTATTAAAATGTAAATATCTCCTGTTTTTTTTGTCTTCCACAGATGATGTGCTTCATCCTTTTGTCATAGGACTTCATTTGCTGAAAGGAAAACTAAAGGTATAAATAACTTTCTCTTCTTATCTTTCCCTTCCTCCTTCTCCTGCCCTTCCTTTCTTTGGAGAGTCCTGGACCTTCCCTTCAGGGGGGGAAGCTCAGCTCAGCCCCTCTGTGCTTGGATTCTTGCACTGCTGCTAAAATCCACTTTTTGTTTTTTGCAAAATGCCACAGAATCGATCTGGAGCTGCAGTTGTTACAGGATTTGCTTTATCAGAAGTGTGTATTTAACTTAGCTCTTGCTTGAGTCAGTCTCCCTGGGTATTTACTTTGCAGGGGAAAAGCCCTTCCTCAGTTTAGAACTTCAGCTCTTGATATTTGCCTGTCTTCTCCAAACAGCATTTGCCTTTGCACACAAGTGCAGCTCTGTTGGGACTAATCCAGACCTAATGTAAATCTGTCTATGACATTATCTTCAAACTCTATCTCTGAAACAAAAAGGCTGCTGTGGCACTTTGTTAAGTAAATAAAAACCCACCCAAACCAGAACTGTAATTTCATGGGTGTATTTAATAAGATAATGTTAAAATGGAGCATAATTTCTTTTGGAGGCTCTCAGGACAGTAGGTGCTTGACATAGTCTTAAGTATTTTTTGTTGTATGCAGTCTTATATACACATATACATACACACACACACACATACACACACACACATACACACACACACACACACACACACACACAC
>WBNQ01051646.1:1656-32087 GCA_013401375.1 Spizella passerina | reverse complement strand
CACACACACATACACACACACACACACATACACACACACACACATATAGACACACGCACACACACACACGCACACACACATACACACACACACGCACATACACACACACACACACACATATACACACACACACACACATACACACACACATACACACACACACATATATACACATACAGTCATATATATTGTATACAGTCTTTTGTTGTATACAGCCTTAAATTTTTAAGTACTTTCTGTTTTTATTTGCCATTTTATTCAGGTTTCTTGGCAAGTACAGGTGCATGCAAACCATGGAAATAAAGAAGGATAAGCCCAGCTATTCCCAGGTGCCTCTTGTTCTAAAATACAAGGGAGAGCCCTTTGTTCATCTCCAGATGATCTCTCAAGGTGCTGTGTCCCCTGCCCTGCCCTGTGCCCGTCTGGGTGATGTTTCCAAGCTCTTGGAATGTCATTATTGACCTCCACGTGGCACTGCAGGGCTGGCACAGAGCCCACATTTCATCACATCATTTACTGCTGCAGTGAAAGCAGGGAGCACCTGGGCAGGCTGGGTGTGCAGGTAATGAATTCAGCATTAACAGCACCTTGCAGGCTCTGTGTGCACTGAGATGTGAGCACAGCTCCCAGATTATTATTCTTTAATAATCCTCAGGCTGTCCCTTCTCCCCAGGCTCTGTCTGGGGTGTTCTCAGTGCTGCTGCATTTCCTACATGTGGCTGAGGGAGGACAGAGCCAGGCATTCTTTGTGCTGAGGTTCTCAGTCACTTTTTTGTTTAATCCTTGAGAACTCGTGTGGGAAGGGCATTTGGTGGATTGCTGACATTTGAGTAACTTTTTTTCATCCTTGCTGTAAAGTGGATGAGTTCCAGGCAACTGCAAACACAGTTTGGGGCTTTCAGACTGGGAACAATTGGCATGAGCAAGTGCAGAATGCAAATGGGCACATGGCTGGGAAGGTATGTGCACTTGATTGAGAGATTTGGGGGAGAAAAAAGGATTGTCCAGTGTTTTGGCCATGTGAAGAAACACAAAACATTTGTAGTCCCACTTCTGTCTGCAGAGCAAGGCCTGTGTTAAAGAGATCTCTCTGTAAATCTCCCTTTGGGGGATTCTCCTGACAGAATTCCACATTGTGGCACAGAAACAAGAAGTCTGAGTGACAGGACTGTCACATAATGTGATCCTGATACCATCAGCTATAAAAAGCAGTGTTCAGTGCTTTTTGTTTCTGCTAGTGAGCTTGATTTACTGAATTAAAAAAGGAGCATGGCTTAAATATCACTTCAGCTTTAATAGTCTTCATCATGTTAAGAGCAGATTAGATAAAAGATTATGGAACATTATACTAGAAAGAAAAGTGGAAATTTTATTTGATGACAGAGTTCTGGTGCTTTGTAAGGAAAACTTGTACAAAATGTATGAGCACATTCCTTGCTTGCTTGTTCCTTTCCTACTGTTTCAATAGCAATCCCATAAACTTGTTTATGAATCTCTGCAGCTGTACTTAAGTCCAATTAAAAACACTCTGATTAGAAACCCTTGCTGCATTTTACTTTTTACCTGGGATTGTTTTTTTGCTTTGGGAAAGGCAAAGCTTTGGATTCTGTATCCCTCTTTTAGATACAAATTGTTCAGTGCTCCTGTTTCTCTAATGTAGGAATTGTGGTTTTATAGGGAAAATCAGAGCTCCACATTTGATTCCATAGAACTATCATGTGGTAAAAAAAAATCATGTGGGTGACTGACATGGGAATGCTCTGTGTGGAAAGGACAAACCAAAGAGATCTTCTGGGATCTGCCTGGGAAGAGTAACCGTGAGCTGTTACAGCCAGCAGAGAGCAGGCACAGGGTGGCCAAAGGTGCAGATTGTTTTGGTGACAAATTCCTGCCAAGCAGAGCCCAAAGTACAGCCTGCTGCAGCCTGGCAGTCTGACTTGGGTTGTGCTTACCAGCCAAAGCTTTCATCTGACAGCAGCTTCTAAATACAAAAAGATACTAATCTTGAATGAATAATAAATGAATAAGTCTAAAATGGATAAGTCTGAAAAAAAGTTGGGAGTTGTGTTTGTCTTCCTTACTGTAGAGCCCACTTGTTGGAAAACCAATGTTCTTTTTTCCCTGAAGGCTGAAACCAGAATACTTCTGATAAATAAAGAGCAGAAAAGATACTTCCAAGATCAGAACAGCAGAGGCAGAAATTGTGTTTCTGTTGGTTTTTGTTCTGTTTGGTTTTTTTCCCTGAGCACTGACATTTCCTTCTGTTAATTTTTAATTTCTGTCAGTTGTCTAAGGGAGGAAATTGTTTTTTGGCATTGATCTCTTAAAATGAAGGGCACATGAAGGAAAAGCACCAGCCTTGGAGATGTGAGAGGGTTCTTGCACTGATCCCAACTCAATCCCTGCATTCATATTTCCATAGATCACAGCTTTATTTATTCATATAGGAATGGGTCCATATTTATCCTCTGTTGCTCTGAAATCTGCTTTTAAAAATGCTGCTATAGATCATAACAGGGATTTGTCTGCTTTGAATTTCTGGTTTTCCCCCAGATAATTGGTCACCCAAGCAATATTAGATCAATTAATTACTGTGTGGGAGAAGAAAAAGCCACAGTTTAATGCATCATTGATCTTTTTGTATCAGAGATGAAAACTTTGTTTCTGAGCAGCTTTTCAAGCTTCTGTTTACTGACAGAAGTGATCAGCTTGAAATGGATTCTGGACTTTGTTCTGTGCAGTTCTGTGTTTGTAGGTGTATTCCATGAAACACAAAATTCCATGAATTTGTGTGGATAAAAATGGCAGGGGGAACTGTTTGGACTTGTTTTTAAAAACTTTGGATGCTTGTTCCAGAAAAAAGCAAGGACAAAGTACCTGAACTTGGGAGTGAGAGTTCAGCTTGGTACCATGTGAGCTTTAGCCTCACTCAGTGCCAGTTTTGGCATTTCTTAGGGAGGCAGAGTGAAACTTTTAACAGCTCCCACCAGCAATTTATCCTGCTGATGGGAAAAGTCAGGGCAGCTTCCAATACCTTTTGAGCTGGCATGAATGCCATGAATGTATTGATTGTGTATGAGTGACTGATCTCCAGGAATGTGTTCCTGTCAGATGTGCACATTCCAGAGCTTTTGCTTGAATTCTTGTTGCAGTGATTCATTAGCAGAATGTGTAATGTGTGCAAAAAGCACTAATGAAAAGTGCTCTCCTTTTCACAGTGTGCACAGCTCCTGGGGGACTTGCAGCACTAAATGACATTATTTTTCTGCTTAGACTGAACATTTAATATGAAACCAATCATTTCCCAGCAGTCCTGGAGCTACAAGGGGACTGATGTACTTTAATCTTAAAACATTCTGATGTACTTTTATCTTAAAATATTCTTCGAATGCTGCTGTTGCAGTTTTCAATTGGAGAATGACTTCAAACAGCCTTTTTCATGAAAGTGATGAGCTGCAGGAAGAAAAGATTTCAAGAAAATTTTTAGAAATATACATGAAAACATCCAGCTGCCAGTGGATTATTTGAGCATGGCATAAACATAAATCCAGTATCTGGTAATGATTATGTTTCCGAAATATGCTTGTAATTAATTTAAAGAGAGAAAAGCAATTCTTTTTCCTGGAAGAGACAAACCTAAGAAGAACATAGTTATGAAGGCATCGTTTAAAATAAAGGAGGAAAGATTTTACAATGAAATTTCTCTTCAGAACAGAGTTTCAAACATCTTTTCACTGGAGTGAGTTGGTGTGGATGTTGTGGGAGCTGAGTGTGGTGAGTAAAAATACCTTTAATGGATTATTGCTGGGAGAAAAATACCCAAAGGGAATAAATCTGCTGCCAGGGTGGGCAGTGCTCTGCACATCAATTACCTGCTCAGGTGCACTCACACCTGTGGCCCGAGGTGTTCTCCCTGCTCTGCTCTTGTGCCCATGCAGGGTTCTGAGTGAGCCAGATGTGTGTGGATGTGCAGTGTTGGGCTGGCATTAAATGTCATTTCTGTCAGCCCCAAGCTGCTCACTTGGTGCCATGTGAATGCTCTTCTCTCCTCCCTGAGCTGCTGCAGTTCCAAGGGATGGTTTTGTATTGATTTATATAAATTTCTTTGCACTGGAGGGCAGGAGAAAGGTGGAACTCATTCAGAAATCACCTCCTAGGCAGCAGCTTTCTGTCTGTGTGTCAGGTCTGTCTGTCCTTCCATGAGAATAATCTGGAATGAGGCTTGAGGAGTGAACCTGGCTGCCCATGCTGTGCCAGAATTTGAGTGTTCTCAGCCAGACTGTTCATGGCCTGTGTCAGGAGGTGTCTGTGGGGCCCTGGAACCTCGGGGGCTGGCTCTGAATAGTTGCAGGAGTCAGCAGCACGACAGTTTGGGTTTTCCAACAAGCTCCACCTTTCCAGTGGATGCCAGAGCAGGTTTAGCAGCTTTCCAGCAGGGATTCCCTGTCTCTCCCCAGGAGACTGAAGATCTGTTAAACTTCCCTTTCTCTCCCCTGCCCCTCCACCCTCAGGCCTCTTGGCAGGTTTTTGGCAGCTCCAGGCCAGCTCTGACCTCTGCTCCCATCTTTTCCCTGAGTGGGGAGGAGGAGAGCTGGGGATGGTGAGTGTGGTACATCCATTTCCTAGGGAAAGAACTCAACACGTGTGAGCAAACCCACCTCAGCCAAAAGAGGTGGCAAACCCTCAGTGATGGCAGGAGAGAGCAGGGCACTGCTGGGAGGGGAGACTGTGCCAGACAATGCCAGTTCTGACACTGTTCTGAGGCAAAGATCCTGGGAGAGAAGGATGCAAATGCCTCATTAAAGATAGAACTGACATTTGGATCTACAGAGGCTCAGAGCAGTTGTTGTCTGTGGTTTCTGTGTGTGCAACAACCTTAAAATACATTGCTGTGATCTTCCCTGGTAGCTGTGCCCTCACTGCAGGGTTTGGGGGAGAGAATGCCTTGAGAGCAGGGAAGTCACTTTTGGGGTATTTTTACCTTTTGTCAAAATGCAAGTGTGAATTCTTTGTCATTTCCTGCTTTCTCTGGAATTTTTCAGGAAATGTTGGCAGCATATCAAAATATTAAATATAAGTGTAGTGTTGGGGTGTTCTTAACTTCTGTCAGCAGGGACAAGGAGATTTTGGTGGCTGTCCTGCAATTCCTTAGCTCAGCTCAGCAGAAAAATCAAGTTGAGCTCCTATTTTTGTTTATTCTCATCTGTTACCTGGAAGGGTGAAACAAAGGAGTTTCCCATAAGGGTTAAGTTAAGGGAAGCTCTCTGGGTTTCATCTTTCCCCTCTTATCTAAGAGTTTATCTCAGTTTTTATTGCTGCCATCTCAGGAGTTACTCTTTCAGCTGCCATGTGCATTATGTGGGTGTTGTAACTGAACATAACTTGTTTTTCACCTTTCTGGTGCCCAGGAATTGTGAGATGTGAGGTGAACTTGGTTGTATTCCTCACTTTTACCTCTCACTTTTCAGAATGTCTCAGTGTCTTCCTATCCCTTATTCTCTTTTTTACATCAAATATAAAACTTGTCATTTATGTGCCATAGATTTAAAAATATAAAAAAATCCAAGTATCTCAATCCTGTTAGATGATTGGGCATGGAGTTTAAATCTTACTGACATTTAAACATTTTGAACTTTTGGCCAACTGGACCTGCAGAGCTGATGGATTGAGGAGTGGCAGGGATTGGCAGGAGGGGAGGTGGGGCTGTGTTGGCAGTGCAGGAGATATTCAGGAACTGGCTGAAAGTTCCCTTTGAGGCTGAGGGTGCTGCATGTGGTGGTCATGACTTCACCTAAACCAAACCTTTCTCTGGAACTTTGTTGTTCCATTTTCTTTCTGGCTGGTGCTCAGACCTGGCTTGAGGTCTGGACCAAAGGTACTTGCAAATGTGCTGTGAAGGAAAACACTCTGAAATTCAACTTATCCTTCTGGGCACCCTGGAATGGCCACTTAACATTAGTGGAGATCTTTTTTATCCAAGAATTCTACTGTTTTAACTCTTCAACTGAAACAAACACTGTTGGCTTTTGTCTGACATAAACATGAGGAAATGTATTGGAGGGTTCAAATAATTGGAGGTGCAGGAGATGAGACTTGAGCAGCTGCTGACGGGTGTTCAGTCAGTTTGGGTATTCTGAATGAGGGTGGTTGATTTCTGTACAGGCTTTGGTTTTGCCTAATTTTGAGTAAGATGTTTGAGTGCAATTTGGAGTCAAGCTGCTTTGCAGTTGGGATAGCTGGGGAGAAAATGCAGTGATGCCTTTATCTGTGTCCCTGCATGTGCAGAAATGTGTGCAGGGAGGGGGCTGTTGGTGTCCTTGCACTGGGAGATGTTTGTAAAATCATAAAATGGGTTGGGTTGGAAGGGACCTCAAATCCCCTCCAGTGCCAGCCCTGCCATGGCAGGGACACCTCCCACTGTCCCAGGCTGCTCCCAGCCCTGCCCAGCCTGGCCTTGGGCAGTGCCAGGGATCCAGGGGCAGCCACAGCTGCTCTGGGCACCTGTGCCAGGGCCTGCCCACCCTCACAGGGAGCAATTCCTGCCCAGTATCCCATCTAAACCTACTCCCCGTCTGTCTGAAGCCATTCCTTGTATCCTGTTAATTGTAAATAATCCCTCTCCATTTTCTTGTAGCTCCCTTCAGGTACTGCAGGGTTTCAGCTGGGTCACCCTGGAGCCTTTTCTTTCCCAGAGTGAACAATCCCAGTTGTCCCAGGTTTATTTGTGCTGAAATATAACTGAGCATAGTGAGTGTGAAGGTTGAGAAATATTTTTTTTGCTGTTTCACACTAGGTAAATTGTAATAATATTTATAAAAACCCAAATAACCAAAGCCTCAAATTCAGTGATAAAAATAGATTCCTTAATTAATTCTTTTCATTGTAATTCCTGTTGAGTTAATTAATTAATTAATTCTTTTCTTAACACTGTGGGCTAATGCCTTTGTGGCATATCTGGTTTTCAGGACTGCTGTGCTGGCCTCCTACAGAGCTCTTTATTCTTGTGACCAGGGAGGGTTAGGGTGGAGATCAGGGGAAGGTTCTGCCCCAGAGGGTGCTGGCACTGCCCAGGGAATGGGCACAGCCCCCAGAGCTCCCAGGGGTGCCCAGGGTGGGATTGTTGGGGTGTTGGCAGGGCCAGGGCTGGGCTGAGTGATCCTGTGGCTCCCTTCCAGTCCAGGCTATTCTGATTCTGCATTCTGGCCACCTCTCTGAAAGCCCCCCAGGCACTGACAATGTAGATTCCCCTGCTGGTGAAGTGCAGTGGGAGGAATTACACATCTGTTCCTGCTCTGTCTGTGTGTATAAAGTGCAATGCTTTCAGGAGCAGGCTGACTGTGCAGCTGGGGGTGAGCTGTACCTGCAGGGCAGCTCCAGAAGCTTCCAGAAAAGGCTGAGGTTTGCTGTGTGAGAAGGAGGCAGCCCCACTGCAGAGGGAAGGACGTGCCCGTTTCCCTGACTGTCCCAATGTTCCTTAGGCTGCACCAATGGAGCACATCCAGGGAGCTTGGAAGACCATCAGCAATGGCTTTGGGCTGAAGGATTCTGTCTTTGATGGCCCCAACTGCATCTCCCCCACCCTGGTGCAGCAGTTTGGGTACCAGCGCCGGGCGTCTGACGATGGCAAAATCTCGGATACGTCCAAAACCAGCAACACCATCCGCGTCTTCCTGCCCAACAAGCAGCGCACTGTGGTGAGTGTGGGCTCAGAAATGCTCTCCCGCCACCAGAAATGCCCTCCTCCTGAAGGGTCTTACTGGGGTTGAGTGATGGTCAGCAGTTGGGTGGTTTTAGATCATGTGGTTTATTTGAAATATTCTCTGTGTCTGTATTTTGAGAAGCTCTGCTGCTCTGCCTCAATGCTGTGAATTTTCTAAAGCACATGAGCATGTTCCACATGAAAAGTCATTGTTGGATGACCTAAACAATGATGCCTGCATGACACTTCTGTCATTTTCCTCACTTTTAGTGTGGGGGTTAAAACCGAAGTGAAACTTGTTGAGGGAACACTTCTGTTCAGTTTCTTGGAGCTGAGTGTACCTAATAATAGTCTTACCCAAAGTTTCCTGAAATATAAATTAAACTTTTTTCTGTACTTGAAGTAGCTCCATTTGCCTGCATTTTTATTCCTTCTGGAGGCTGCCTACTTGTGTAAAATCCTGTTTCATAGAAACTCAGAAGTTATAGAAAACAGAGAAGTTATAAAATGCCTTCAGAACTTTGCAGGAGTGCACTTTGTGCAGCTTTTCTGGAATTTCTGAAAATGAGAAAATGGTCTTGGAAAAGCTTAAAGGAACTGCAGCAGTGTGTAAATGTTTTGTTGTGTTCCCCTTGCTCCCAGGTGAACGTGAGGAATGGGATGACCCTGCATGACTGTCTGATGAAGGCTCTGAAGGTCAGGGGGCTGCAGCCAGAGTGCTGTGCAGTGTTTCGACTTCTTGCTGAGCCCAAGGGGTAAGAGTGAAACTTCCTCCCAGAGAGTGTAAAAATCTTGGGTTTGGAATAGCAGCAGTAATGTTTTCTTCCCCTCTGGATGATTTCTTTTGAAGCAGTTTGGTTGTGAACACTTTGTGTTGCTTTCTTTGCCTTCTTCTAGGGTAACTCTGTCAGCTTTCTGTGTATTGGCAATTTCATTTTTGTTTTAAAGCTAAATATTGAAAATATTTAAAATGGAAGGGTCCCCTCAAGTGCTTGCAGCCCCTTAGTGAGAGTTTTGCCATGCTCTAGAAGAAGTGATGCCTTCCTTCATATTTGAGGTGCATTTCTGTGCTGCCTTTGTGGTTGGTAAATTCAGTGCCAGTGGTTCTTTGCCCACTGCCCTGAACAGTTCTGTGTGCTCAGTTTTAAGGCTCTGCATTCCCCTACAACTTCCCAATATTTGGATTTCAGTCTCACTCTAAGTATTCCATATTGATTTGTAGGACTGGGGATGCTGCTATTAAATACCAAGTGATTGTTTTACAAGCTGAGGGAGTGAAGGTATCTCATGGAGTTAATGCACTTCCCACCTCCTCAGCCTTGGCCTTAAAGCTCCCTGCAGCCTCAGGCATTTGTGAGGTTACATCTCTGAGCAACTGAGGCCATTCTGGGGTCACCAGTCCCTGCCCAAGCACCTAATAATGGCTTTTGTGTCACTCATAATTTCTGTTACATTTATAAGGGTGTTTCTGTGACTGCATTAAAGCTTCCAGGTGCTTTATGTCAATATTTTATAAAGAAATAACATGATAAAAATGAGCAGAAAAGTACGTGACTTGCTTCTGATTTTTTGAGTGAAAGACACTGAGATCTATCTCTCTCACTGTAAGAGGTTAACCATGATTTTTTGTGTATTTGTTTTGAGTTTACTCAAGAAAACTCACCAAGCATAATTGCTGATGAGGCCAGACTTATCCCCAAAGTGATTTTGTTGTCCCCGTTTTCTCTTTCAGAAAGAAAGTGCGTTTGGATTGGAACACAGATGCTGCCTCCCTGATTGGAGAGGAGCTGCGAGTGGATTTCCTGGACCATGTCCCACTCACCACTCACAACTTTGTAAGCTTTTCCTGCTCTCTGTTCTGCTGGGAATTTCATCCCTTGAGCCACAGATTTGGCCAGAGAATGTTGTGAGCATTAGACAGCTTTTGGCTTTCTTATACAGGGATTTTCAGAAGTTGGGGTTGATTCCTTCACCCCTGTTCCCCACAAATTCCATTCCCTAAATATCACTTTGCAGTGAAATGCCAGAATTGTGTTTATTACCCTGGTGATCCCCAGGTGTCACAGCCTGTCAAAGCTCTCATTGTGCATGTTCCTCACAGGTCTGATGAGTGCCATTTTTATTTTACATAAATACCTCTGTCTGTAACTGTTGTGGTAAGATATCCGTGTCTTTAAAGTCCAGAAAAGGCAGAAAATTTCCATTTTCAGTCTCTAGTTCATCAGTCAAAAAAGGCTGGATAAGCTCAGCAGCTTTACTGGACTGATGGTCCAATATTTATTATTTATAGTGGATATTCAGGGGTGCTGTTAATTCTGCAGGTCATGACATTATTTTGTGAACTCATGCTGCCTTGTAATTTGACAGTGTGTTCTGTGGGGGAATGAAAGACTTTACTTTGTAGTTCCTTCTCAAAAATGGATTATTTAAATTATTGATATTATTTTGTGTTTATGCCACACAAAACAAGTAGAAGGTGGTTTTGTGCTTTGTGGGTTTTTTATTTTTTAAAAATTTTTAAAAATTCTTTTTTTTTGCAGAGATAATGCCCAACTCTCACTGTTTTACCTTGCATTATTGTCTTCTCCCTGGAAAGAAGCTCTGTTACCATATTTTAGCTTTTTTCTTGTTTTGTTCTAGAAATACATTGTGGTAATCCGAAATCCTAAAGGATTGTCATTTGCATCCATTAGAAGGGTTAGGACTGATTTGCAAAACCTGAAAGTCACTTTACTTCTACATTACATTTAGAAAAAACCTACAGAAAATATTATTTACAGCTGGTCAGCAGAAAATTAATATTTTTCTCCTAGTCTGGAGGAGGCTGAAATTTGGAGCTTTTCTCTCCAATAGGTTCTGGAGGAAGAAACCCCTTGGTTCATTTTAATATCTTTTCATACTTCAGAAGCTTTTAAAAAAACAAAGTAGGCTGCTATTTAAAAAAAGTACAAATTCCTTCTATTGTTTTGATTACTAAGAAACAGATTTCTCATGCAAGGGGTATTGGTTAGTCATAAACACCAAGAGTTTTGGCTAACAAAAAAAATGAGGTGGGTCTCCAGTCTGGTGCTCTTTCACCTCTTTGGTGCTACTGAAAACAAACACAAACCCCAGCTCTTGGCTCACACAGCTCTGTCACCTTGCTGAGTAAAACAATTGCTTTGCATTTGACAGAACACCTGTCCTTTTCCTTTTCTTTGTTTGTTTGTTCTATAAATAAAGCCTTCAGTGTTTCTGAACTTCCCAGGTGTCCAACCAACCTGGAAATCCACTCTAGAATATTTGAGTGTGGTTTTAAGCTCAGTAGCAACCTGGGGGCTCTGACAGCATTTTACCACGGTTATTTATTTCTTTTGGGCTCTGAAGATCCAAATGTCAGTTGATGAAGAGTTAATTAATAATCACTGGCTGTGTTTTCCAGGCTAGGAAGACATTTCTGAAGCTTGCCTTCTGTGACATCTGCCAGAAGTTCCTGCTCAATGGCTTCCGCTGTCAGACGTGTGGCTACAAATTCCACGAGCACTGCAGCACCAAGGTGCCAACCATGTGTGTGGACTGGAGCAACATCAGGCAGCTCTTGTAAGGACTGCTCCTTTCTCATGGCTGCAGCAAGTCTGGCTGACACTTGCTTTTGTGTCTCTGATCCCAGAGATGCTTTGGGGCTGTGGGGAAGGCAGTTCCTGTGAGCAGAATTGTGGGTTGAGCTCATGCAACAGCCAGCAATGAGTGTCTGTTCCCAGGGGAAAGGCCGTGCACATCAGCTGCAGTTTGTTCTTGCTCTGGATTTTAGTGTTCTGGGACAAGCAAACAAACACCTTGAAGGACCAGGCAGTTGCTGCAATGCCCTTTGAGCAGGGGACAGCAATTCCTCTCACAGACACATGTTAGGAATCAACCAGGCCATGATTCCTCTGGATTTTAGCTGTTGGAAATTTAGAGTTCACCTGTTCTACAGCTCAGCTTCTGACACTGGTGAAAATGGTGAATGGTGAGAAAACACAGGATAATACTTTCCTAATACCAGCTACAAAAAGTTGAAAATTATTATGTTAGAAGTCCTTTTATGCAAAAGTGTTAAAGCCTGTAATTGTTTTTGTTTCTTAGCGGTTGTAATTTTTTATAACTAAACTTGGTCACGTGGTTCTGCATTTTCCCATTCTAAGAGAGTGCAGGATGACTTGTGCCACTTGGTGCTACCTGGCTTTAATAGAACTTAATTGTGTCAAGTACCCTTTCAGGAAAACCTGAAGTCTGATATAAAAAGATTTTGTCTCTCAAGTTTGGAAAGAACACGTGGAACTTTTCTTTGGGAGTCTGAAGGCAGAGATTTCAGTTGTACACAGAGGAAAAACACAATGTAAAGATAGGAATGTGTTCATGAAGTTAATCATGCTGCAAAGAAACAGCCCTTTAAAATTTCAGCTTTCAAGAGCATTGTACAGGAGGTAGTGTAGCAGTTGAAGTTGTAATTGTTTCTGTTGATATTTCAGATTGTTCCCAAATTCAAATATCAGTGACAGTGGTGTCCCTGCACTACCTCCCTTGACAATGAGACGGATGCGGGAGTCTGTCTCCCGGATACCTGTTAGGTAAGCTTGTATTTCCTGTCATTTCTCTTTTGGGAAATACGCTTCTCTCAAAACAATCCATCAAAGCAACCAGAGACCCCCAGCTCCTCCAAAGCAGAGCAGTCTGATACAAGGTTGGGATCAATGTGCAAGGCAGCAACACCACTTCATCACAGACAACTCTTTCTTGTTCTTAGATCCACCAAAGCATTGATTTCAGATTTCATAGTTTCAATTTCTAGCCTTAAAATTTTAAGGTAGAGTATTAAAGGCCTTTTGGAGATCTTTGTTTTCCTGCCTAAGAAAATCCAAGGCTCCCTTTTGGTAATTTTGGCTGTTAATTTTATTTTATTTTAGTTTATCTGATCAGGTAGTGTGCATTGAGAGTTTGTGTCTCGTGGTGGATGATTCACATCCATAACTAAAATAATGCTCTGATATTCTGATGACAGATAGGAATTTGAGGAGAGAACAATGAGAACTGAAAATATGCTCCTCTTAAAGAAAATTCTGATACCTAAAGAGAAGTTTCCTGTAGTTTTAAGTACTGAAATGAAACTTGTGTCCCTTTCCAAGGGGCCTGTCCCCTGACCCTAACACGTGCCTGTATTCTTTCCCTTGAAATTCTAGAGGCTGAAGAGAGCAGGCCAGCTTTTGTTTTTTCTGCACCCATTTGAACAATCTGGTCAGGAATGAGGCACAGAGCACGTAGCTGACTTGTAAATGGTTCTATGTCTTTATTTCTTTATTTTAATGGGAACTGCATCAGGAATCGATCTTTGCTATCTCACTCTTCTTTCCAGTGTTGTTGGACAGTGAATTATTAACTTTATAGATCTTTGTGAAGGCTGGCCCATTTCAGTTAAGATGCATTTGTGTTTTGGGATCCTCATGGCCTGAGTGGCCTTAGCTGTGATTTATAACTCTTTGTTGAGCTGGATTTTAGTCTTGGCCTCCTTTTAACTGGTGTTGGGTTTCATGACTTCCTTGCTGGCTGTTCTGTGCAAACCATTGAACAGTCTTGCAAAGCTTTACAGATTCAGGGCTTAGCTCTTAAGCTGTGCATTTAACAGGCTTGAAATGAGCAGTTTGTTTAGTTTCACAGTCCTGAATTCATCTCTCAGAGCCAGTGTTTTGTCAGTGTATTAAATGTGATTTGATGGGGATTGAGGTGGCAAAATTCCTAACAGCAAAACCAGACCTCAGCTGAACACACTAATTAAATATGTGAGCTGACAAGATCTTCAAGTTTTTCAAATTTATTTCTTAAATTAAACTGGGACTGATTCAGCTGACCAAGTAGTTTAGTTGATGTGTAAACCCCAGCTTTTTCTCTGCTTGGAATTGTGTGTGTATTGCTTTTGGACAGGTTACATTGAACAGTGTTTTTCACTTGCCAGAGGGGGAAATAAAAATAACCACAACTCTCCCTTTGTCTGTGTTTCCTTCTCAGCTCCCAGCACAGGTATTCTACACCTCATGCCTTCACTTTCAACCCATCCAACCCTTCCTCTGAGGGCTCTCTGTCCCAAAGGCAGCGCTCCACCTCCACCCCCAACGTGCACATGGTCAGCACCACCATGCCCGTGGACAGCAGGATCATTGAGGTAACCTGGGCTCCCCAGGGGCTGCTCTGCCCTGCCACAGCCCTGTGGCCTTGCCTTCCCTGCCTTCCTCCCCTCTGCTCACTGGCTGCCTCAGCTGCCTCACTGGGGAAGGGATCAGGGCACACGTTTGCTTAGGGAGTTCATTATTAATTCTTGCAGTCTATCAGCTTTGCTGGAGACATGGTGAATTCTAGGGGTGTGGAAAGAGGTTTAGCAGTTAAGCTCAGTTTTGTGAAGAAATGCTTTCTAGGCATGTCTAAAAATGTTTTTCCAGATTTAAAATCTGGGTTTGTGGGGGGCCTGGTGTTAATTTTCAATCAGACTAAAGGTGCCCTGACTCTGGGTGTAGTTCTTGGGCTGGGAATGCTCAGGTCAGAGCTTCCTGGGGATCTGTTTTGTGTTACACTGAATGGAATTAATGACAACTCTGGGCCTGTGGGCTGAAGCCAGTCTGTCTGAGACTATTTCTGCTGTTCTTGCCTTCAAGCACCTTTTTTTTGTATTTTCCTCCCTTAGACTGGCAATGAGGAAATCAGGCCTAAAGTGGCTGGGTTTCTTTAATTTTGATTTGTGATAACCTTAACAAACTGGTGTGCAGGAAATGCTGAACTGCAGGACCTGGGGGAGAGAGCAAGCCCTGTCTGTTGCTTTTGCCTCTGGAATAGTTCAAAAACTCTGGAGGCCAAGCAAACACCTTTCACTGCTGAGCTCACCTGCATCTTCAGCTGTGATTTATGGAATTCTGAAGATCCTCTGAAGGGAGTGAGGGAGTTCCTCTGGACCTTGGCAGCAGAACAAGAGTGTCCTGCAGCCCCAGGAAGCATTTTTGGTCAGAGGCTCTGTGTCAGCTGGGTTTGTGTCCTCCCTTTCTCTTTGGGTTCTTTGGCTCCCAGCCCTTTTTGCTGGTTCTGATGGCACAAACCACAATGGAGCACTCAAGAAAATCTGAGTTATTGATCTGGGTAGAGTGATGAGTCTTTAAGGAGACATTTTTTTCTTTATTCTTTATGCAGAGCAGTAAAGACAGAAGCACTTTCTATTCTGGATCTTCACATTACCATAAAAATAGTTGTTACATCCTAAAAGCTTTTAAAAGGCCCCAAAGCAATGCAGAAAGAAAGTAGCAGAGACTTTCTAATAAACCAGGAGAAAAACTATAATAAAAAATGATAAAAAATGGTTTAGCCAAGGATAGGTCCTAGTGAACCTCTGGGTTTGAGCAGGAATACTTCAAAATTTTACTGCACTTAATTATCATTTATCAAGCAAAGTAGGTTACTTTTTCTTTCATTTAGCCTAACATTTGATTTTTAGAAATATTTTTTTATACTTCCTCTGTTCTTTTCTTTTATCTCTTACTGTGTTGGCCTAGAATAACAGCCTGAATGCTTCTCCCAGCTCCTGGTGCAGACGCTTTTGTTTGAGGGGAAGAGTAGGTATTTCCTTGGTGCCTTTTGTTTTCCTGTCATTAACAGCATTGCTGTGACTTGTGAGCCATGGCAGTGTCCACCTGCAGTGTTTAATCTGGATCTGGTCTGATGAGAATCTTGCCAGCATGTTTACACTCAAATATTGAGGCTGTTAATTGGAAGAGGCAAATTGATAAAGAGCTTCAGGTTCAGTTTATCTGGCTGAATTCATCCTCCTCTGGATGTGGATAGGCTTGGATTAGAATGCATTTAAACAGCCTTTAAACAAAACCTTCTCAAAACACATCCATTGGGTGGCTTTTTCCTCTGGTAATGGTTTTTATTGGCTGTACCCATCCAAAGCCCTGAGATTAAAACAAGTTGTTCTGTTTTTATTTCCCATCAAAGTAAAGTTGGCAGACTACAGCACAGGGGATGGTGTTACTTGTGTAGGAACAGGGGGTTTGGTTTGTTTGCTGCTGAATTCAGAAGCAAATGAACAAATATTCACATCAGGATTGAAGCTCAAAAATACTTTTTCAAAGTAAGAACTCCACATAGATAAGTATGAGAAACAATTTGAATTCTTTAGTTAACCTTTGCCAGCTTCCTTGAAAGCAGTTACATTCTCAGGCTGATGTACAAAACCAATCACTTGTTATTTGGGTTCTGAAAGGTTTTATTATCCTTAAATTGAACAAAATCATTAAATTGAGGAGTTCTTCATTGGTTGTTCATGCAGATTTTTAATCCACTCAGGTGTGGAGCAGTGGCAATCTGCAAGAATGCTGCACTTAGTCCAGCCTGGGTGAATGCAACTAATTAGCTAAACCAATGTATTTTATAACTGAATCTTTGTTAAGGATAATCCTAATTTGAAACTGTGGAGTGCAATGTGGGCTTGTTCTGTCCTCCTATGAAATCTTACAGTTATTATTCTACTAATTAGTTAGAGAATTTGCATTGACTTCTGTTAACTTTGACAGTGTTTAACCTCTCTGTAGTGCATGTTCTTGCTTTGTACTCACACAGTCCCTGGATATTTTCCCTTTGCTGTTTGTACTTTGGGATAATGCAAAAGGCAGGTGAGAAAAGCTGTGCAGTGCTGTTTGTCAGAGCTTAGTTCTCTCTTGTGCATGGCTGTAGAGTTGTGTTGTGCCCGTGGCATGAGGTGACACTTGTGGCACTTGTCCTGGTGACCTGTGGGAAACACTGCTCAAATGCCAAATTCCCTGTGGGAATGTGCTTGGAAGAGGAGAGGGCTTTGTGTGTAGGGGCACTTGTGTAGCTTTTTTGGGGTTGAAGTGGTATGTACAGCTATTTCACACTGGGTGTTGAGGTGGAATATTTGGGGAGGGGGTTAAAAGTCCTGCTTTACCCGGAAGCTGTTTGGGAGTTGTCCCCTGGGGCAGAGCCATGCCAGGAGCTCTGTCCACACCTGGAACACGAGCATGAGGTGCAGGGGGAATGCAGGCAGTGTTGCTGCTGGTTCTTCTTGTTTTGTGCCCTTTTCTCTTGCCTTTTTGGTAGCAGTCCTTTCAGTATGCTGTGAATCTTCCCTGTGTTGTCAGAATTCACAAGCTGCATGGGTTTCCTGCAGGATTGGTGTGATGAGCAGATCCCCAATCCTGGAGCTGCTGGCCAGTGCTGCATTGCACTAAAACTGGCCCAGCAATTCCCACACCAGCCCTGCTTGTTCCTTTGTGTGCTCCTTGTTCCTTTATTAATTTTATTATCCATTTCTCTGTTGCAGGATGCAATTCGAAGCCATAGTGAATCAGGTATGGTTTCAAAAATGAAACATTTTCTAAAATGGTTTGATTTGGTTGTTTTCTTGTTCATCAACTGTTTTCCTGTGTTTCTGTCTCAAAGCCTCACCCTCTGCTCTGTCTGGAAGTCCTAACAATATGAGCCCAACTGGCTGGTCTCAGCCTAAAACCCCAGTCCCAGCCCAAAGAGAGAGAGCCCCTGCATCTAACACACAAGAAAAAAACAAAATTGTAAGTATGGTGATGTTTGCTTTAATTCAAAAATGAGTTACAGTGTGCTGGGAGGAGTGGTGTGCAGGGATGAATTTCTGCACTAAAAGGTGCAGGGATGAGTTTCTGCACTGAAAGGTGCAGGGATGAATTTCTGCACTGAAAGGTGCAGGGATGAATTTCTGCACTGAGAGGTGCAGGGATGAATTTCTGCACTAAAAGGTGCAGGGATGAGTTTCTGCACTGAAAGGTGCAGGGATGAGTTTCTGCACTAAAAGGTGCAAGGATGAATTTCTGCACTGAGAGGTGCAGGGATGAATTTCTGCACTGAAAGGTGCAGGTAATCTTGGGTTGCTCTGCACTGTGTATACAGGAGCAATTTATTATCATTAATTGGGGAGTGATGGCACTGTTATAAATGGGTTATAAAGGCTCAGAACAAAGTGTTCTGGGTTGCAAATGAATTTCAGGCAGTGGTGTGACATTGTCAGTGCAGGTCCAAGGATTACCTTTTAAATCTTTAGAGGTTACATTCTTTTGATCCAGTTTTAATTTATTTAAAATTGGCTTTATTAGCACTGTTTGAACTGTGCTGTTTCCAATGCCTTCATTTCCACTGGACAGTCAAATGTCTCAGGGAAAAACAGATTTTACAAAATGCAGCTTTTCCTTCAAAGGTTTGATTTAAACTTAGGGGTGGGGGGAAAGAAAGGAGAGTTAGAATAATAATTGATAATATCTTTAAAATTTTGGAAGGTTTCTAAGCTTTCACAAGGAAAA
The DNA here is from genome assembly GCA_013401375.1 of Spizella passerina. Taxonomy (NCBI): domain Eukaryota; kingdom Metazoa; phylum Chordata; class Aves; order Passeriformes; family Passerellidae; genus Spizella; species Spizella passerina. Next base: position 14,045 of record WBNQ01051646.1, on the reverse strand, counting down.
CACAGTTGCTCAGTGGGATTCACAGTTTTTGCTCACTTACACATTGGGAATTTTGCTCTCATCTGTTTGGCTTATTCCATTTAAGAGTTGCAGAATTTTATCATTGTGCCTTTGAAGAAACCACTTTCTTAAATATTTCAGACGTTTTAAAAAAATTGATCATAAAATATATGTTCCTTTTAGGATCTCAGATTAGGGTTTAATTTTCTAGTGCAGACCTTCATGATTACCAGCTTAAAACATCCAAGAAAATGGGTGATTTTTTGTTTGGGTTTTTTGCTAAAAACCCCCACCACCCTCCCAAACTGAGGAGAAAAACAAAAATCCAAACTGCAGGACCAGCCCCTCAAGGTTTCAGGGGGAAGTTGTGTGAAGGAAGTTATTTAATTTATTTGTGTATGTGTAATCCAGGTGATTAGAAATGAACTGCCTGTGAATTGTTGTTGCAGAGGCCTCGTGGGCAGAGAGACTCCAGCTATTACTGGGAGATAGAAGCCAGTGAAGTGATGCTCTCCACCAGGATAGGCTCAGGCTCTTTTGGGACAGTTTACAAGGGCAAGTGGCACGGTGAGTCTGCAGCTAGGGGGGCAGCACCCAGGAAAAATGGAGCTTGGGGTGCTGGGTGCTCAGCTGCCTCCAAAGGGAAAAGGGATTTATTGCTGTTGGGTGCTCATCCTTCCCTAAGGGAAGAGGGAAAATGGATTTAGGGGTGCTGGGTGCTCATCCTTCATCAAAGGCACAANTGGGTTTAGGGGTGCTGGGTGCTCATCCTTCACCAAGGGAACAGGGAGAATGGGTTTAGGGGTGCTGGGTGCTCATCCTTCACCAAGGGAACAGGGAGAATGGGTTTAGGGGTGCTGGGTGCTCATCCTTCACCAAGGGAACAGGGAGAATGGGTTTAGGGGTGCTGGGTGCTCATCCTTCACCAAGGGAACAGGGAGAATGGGTTTAGGGGTGCTGGGTGCTCATCCTTCACCAAGGGAACAGGGAGAATGGGTTTAGGGGTGCTGGGTGCTCATCCTTCACCAAGGGAACAGGGAGAATGGGTTTAGGGGTGCTGGGTGCTCATCCTTCACCAAGGGAACAGGGAGAATGGATTTAGGGGTGCTGGGTGCTCATCCTTCACCAAGGGAACAGGGAGAATGGATTTAGGGGTGCTGGGTGCTCATCCTTCACCAAGGGAACAGGGAGAATGGATTTAGGGGTGCTGGGTGCTCATCCTTCACCAAGGGAACAGGGAGAATGGATTTAGGGGTGCTGGGTGCTCATCCTTCACCAAGGGAACAGGGAGAATGGATTTAGGGGTGCTGGGTGCTCATCCTTCACCAAGGGAACAGGGAGAATGGATTTAGGGGTGCTGGGTGCTCATCCTTCACCAAGGGAACAGGGAGAATGGATTTAGGGGTGCTGGGTGCTCATCCTTCACCAAGGGAACAGGGAGAATGGATTTAGGGGTGCTGGGTGCTCAGCTGCCTCCAAAGGCCCAGGCAGAATCAGGAGCTGCTGTGTAAGAGCAGCCCTGGGATTAAAGCAAAGCTCAGACACCAAACCTCCATCTCACAACTGCATCTCCATTCTCACTGCACTGATCTCTTCACTCCCATGTTCCACACCAGTTTGCTTTCTGAAAAGGGTTTGTTTTCTGTTAGCTGGGAAATTCCACAGCCTGCTATTCAATTATATTTAGCTTCTCTTAAAACCTTGGTGGTTTAATTAGCATGCTTCATTTCCAGGTGGGATGGAAAGGAAATCAGCATAAATAAATTGTGGAGTTTTTTCAATGGAAAAATGATTAATGTGAGAGTTTGATCTGTAGGTAGTGGGGATATTTTGAAAACAGGCATCCTGCAAAGCTGCAGAATGTGTTTCCAAATTCATGACTTGTGATTTTGAACAGAAACACACAGAAATCCCTCCAGGCTCTAATTTAAATGGCAGAATTGTCAGAAAAAAAAACCCTAACAAAACAAATCTAGAAACTTATCTGCTGCCCTCTGTTTTTCATGAGTAAATACTTGCATGTCTCAAAGCCCAAATGCTGTCAGCAGCAAGGGAAGCAATATTGTTACACGAAAAATCATGAACAGGTTCTGATTTTCATTATGGAACTGAAATGGGACACAAAAATCAAGAGGAAAACTTAGTTCAGTCAGATTTTAATAAAAAATAAATTCGTATTACGATTTATTTTTGTAGAACATTCACACCTCTTGATGTATCAAGAATTAAATAATAAATTCTGCATGAAGGAGAGTTGTTGGGTTTTCTAATGTGCTCAGATGAAATTTATATATAAAACACTTCAATATTTAAATTTGCTTATAATACCACAGAGGTGTGTGTACATATGTCCTGCAAAAAGGAGGAGAGAATTAAAATTTAAGGGAATTGTTTCCCTTAAAAATAGAAGGAAACTGTGTAAATAATTAATTAATGGCTTTTTCCATTAGACTGAAATTCAACTCAATAAATTGCTTAATACCACAGGAATTTGTCTGCAGGGAAGTCCTGACCCTTTAGTAGAGGTGTGCTGTGCACAAATGAGGAATTTTAATTACATTGTTTATTAATGTTAATTTGAGGAGGAAGGGAAAGCTGCATTTTCAGTAACTTTTGTGGTAATTTTATTTCCAGGGGATGTAGCAGTGAAGATCCTAAAGGTTGTAGACCCAACCCCAGAGCAGTTCCAGGCTTTCAGGAATGAAGTGGCTGTCCTGAGGTGAGTTGGTGTTCACTGCTCAATTCTGATATTCCAGCTGCTGCTTTTGCCTCCCAGCCCTCTCTGGAGCCTTCTGGCCCAATATTCTGTGCACAAAAAGCAGATTTCCAGGAAAGAATAAAAAAGACAATCCTAGCTCAGAGTATTTTTGTGGTCTCCTAACACCCACATTGTTCATACCTCATGGGCAGTGAAGGTGGGGATTAATAAATTCTGCCCTAATTCTCACCACACTTGAACTCTTCAAGTGTTGAATTTTGAAGTTCCTCTTCAGATTGCAGCATAATAATTTTTTTCCTTAAGCACATGCACTGCTCAGTGTAACTGTTCTCTGCTTTCAGATCCTGAGGTTTGTTAGTGTCTGTGATGTTACTCCTGAAAATGAACCAAGTAGATACATAAAAAACCATCTCCTCATCTGTAATTCCTGTAGGGTTTACAGCTATCCTTTGATCTCTCTTGGGGAAAATCAGGGGTGGAAAGAAAAGCTCTGGTCTTGGAAAGCCGCTGGGAATGGGGAAGAATTGGGGGGTGGAAGGAAGTCTTTAGTCTTCCACCTAAAGCTGGGATTTTCCCCAGCTTCCAGGGTGATTTGTGCCATTCCAGTAACTTCTAACCCCACTTGGAAGTGTGGCTGTTGCTTGTTATGTCAAACCATTTGAGTTTTCAGACATCCTTTTCTTCAATGTTGATTTAAAGTAACTAAAAGGGAGCATTGTAACTAAAAAGCAAAAAACCGGCTGAAAAACCAGAAAAGGGCAACTGTGGTGTATTTTAATTATTTGTGAGCCCAAACTTCACTCCCACACTGAGCTGGCATTGCAGAGATGAGGTGCATCCAGCCAGGAGTGCACTTTGAGCAGCCCTGGGGAGCATTTTTGGTGCAGCCACTGATTTCTCTTGGTGCTCCTCTGTCAGGAAGACCCGGCACGTGAACATCCTGCTCTTCATGGGCTACATGACCAAGGACAACCTGGCCATTGTCACCCAGTGGTGTGAGGGCAGCAGCCTCTACAAACACCTGCACGTGCAGGAGACCAAGTTCCAGATGTTCCAGCTGATCGACATCGCCCGCCAGACCGCCCAGGGCATGGAGTGAGTGCCCCACTGCCTGCCTCCCTCCTTTCCCCCTGGGCCTTTTCCCCCTGGGCCTTTTCCCCCTGGNCCCAGGACTCACCCAGATGATTTTGGAAGCATTTCCAGCTCTGCTTTCAGCCCTGGTTCTGATGCTGGGAGCACAGGAGCAGCTGCTGCTGCCACAGCTCATTCATGGGAGCTCAGGGCCCAGGTTTGCAACCAGACTCCAGGAGCTGGGCAGGTTAAATGTGCATTTGGAGCAGGCACACTCCAGCAGCTGGGCAGGTTAAATGTGCATTTGGAGCAGGCACACTCCAGCAGCTGGGCAGGTTAAATGTGCATTTGGAGCAGGCACACTCCAGCAGCTGGGCAGGTTTCAGTGTCCATTTGGAGCAGGCAGCCCCAGCACAGGGCACAGAGCTCATGGCTGTGAGCACAGCCCCAGGTTTCCAGGGTTAATGAATTTGTGCCACTCCTTCCTGGCATTTCTTCTCTGCACTGAGCACAGCTCCATTTCTTTGTTCCCCAAAGTAGATTTGTGGAAAGCCAGAAGGGGCTGGGTGTGGAATAAACTGAATGAACTGTCTGGGGGCAATGAAAATGCTGATTGTGAGCAACCCTGCTAATGGCTCTTGTGCTTTTCCCTTCACAGCTATTTACATGCAAAGAACATCATCCACAGAGACATGAAATCCAATAGTATCCTTCCTGAGTCTCCATTCTCTGCTGGGAGGGAGGGAGGGATTTCTTAATGGTGATTTGGAGCTTGCTTTCTGTGGGGGTTGCACCAGCTTTTTAAAATATATTTTTATATCTAACTATTAATGGGCAATCCCTACTGATGAGCTAGCAAGGACTTCCACAGGACATCTGTGCTTGTTTACCACACTTGGGATAAAGATGTGCAGCAGTTGTGTATCAGAATTCTCTTATTTTACTGAAATGGGGTTTATTCAGTCCTCTGGTACCTACATGCTGCTCTCCTCATTGGTGGGAGCTGTGTGTGCCTGTTCATCTGTGTGCACACATGGGTTTGTTTCTGTCTCTTGGGTATTTTTAGTATGTTTAAAACTCCTCACATAGCTGGCAGAAATGAAGCCAAAAGTCTTACTTTAAACTCAAGAGAAGTCAGCCTTTTACCATTATATTTCGTGCAAAAATACATATTCAGTAAGACATCTGGAGTGAAAATGTTGTGAGCTGATTTCTTTCACCTTGGAAATGCCTGATTTTGGAATTACCAGAACATCCCTGGAGATGGGAACTGGGGCTTCCTTCCATCAGATGTCACCAGGATGTTTTGGCAAATGTCATCATAAAAAATCTGCCAAGTTCAGTAGTTCCAGAATGTCAGTGGATTAAATTTTCAGTTTAAAAAACCCCAATTATTTTACAGTATAGGAGGCCAGAAATTTGTGATTCCTAGTAATGATGATCATTTTTGTGAAATAAGTTAGCTCTGCTCCTGCATAGAAATGAGAAAGAGTCAGTCATGTTTATATTTCTGAATTATCTTGAACTTGCAGCCTTCCTAAGTGAAATCATTAAATGATAACTTAAAATAACCTCAGCAAAGAAGGTGCTGGTGTCAGTGACAGATCCATGAAGGAGATAATTAAAAATAGTGTGGATATATTTGCAGTTAAAATCATAGTTAAACCTCAGCAGATCTGCCAGAGAACTTTATGGAAATAGATTTTATTTTGATACTTAATTCTCCTTGTAATTGTTTTTTTCTTAATTTTCTTTTCTGAGTTGTGAGACCTCTGAGCTGTTTCCCTTTCTCAGTTATTTAAGGAGCTGCAGCCATGGGTGGCAATGAACTGTTGATTTCTGTCCTGGCTCACCATAAAGATAAATCTGCAAATGCTGCTGAACGTTGCTCTGGTTTAATGTGAAATGTTAATTTAAAATCCCTTTTCCTTTGTTTCCCATACAGCTCCCAGCTTTTCAATAAAACAGACAGCACTTGCCAGTCAGGTCAGAAAATATCCAATGTTTGACTCAATTTTGTGCAGTTTCTTTAACAAAGCCACAGATATATTTCTTCATGAAGGCCTCACAGTGAAAATAGGAGACTTTGGTCTGGCAACTGTAAAATCCAGGTGGAGTGGATCCCAGCAGGTGGAGCAGCCCACGGGCTCCATCCTGTGGATGGTGAGCACAGCATTCCCTGCATTTCAATGCTCTGCACCTGCCCCTGAGCACTCAGCTCTGTCAGTCTGTCTGGGTTTTGTTCAGCTGTAGCACAAGGTAAAATTGGGGATGGATTGTGCAAATCAGGCACCAGGCACCCATGGAGTCTTCATTGGGGCTTGTGAGTTACTTGAAATATTTAGGGCTGACAGTATATCTGGGAATGTGTATTAAGAATGTCAGGATGCTTTGTGCTCTGTAAAATACACACATCACCTGAAACAGAGTTCCAGAAGTAGAAATGTTCTTTTCTGTGAAAAAATTGTACAAAAAGCCAAATTTTAAAAAACTTTCTATAAAATGCTTTAAAACTAATTTACCCAATGGCATGCAATGTATTTGTGTACATGAAACAGACCTTGGGAAAGAAAACCCTGCATATTTGTTCATTGCAGGCTTTTAAAAGAATTGTATTTATTTTAGTAATTTATAGCCCATCTTTGCTGAGCTGTCACAGGAGGGGAGGTAGTTTCTGTTTCCTTGGAAGCTCCTGTGGTCCTTAATTGTGCTTTAGTGCTTTGCTTAATAATTCTGAGGGAATTCTTGAGGAGGGAGACAATATCTCAGCTAATGGGGAAAATTCTTCTGGTCGTTCACACCTTGTTTTGCTCACTCATCTGACAGTGTTTATTTTAAGAAGCTTCATTAATTTGCAAAGATGTTAAAATGTTCCTGCATTTCTTCCCTGATCTGTTCAGTATGTGCTGGTTTGTGTTTGGCTTTCACATTTCCTGACCAAGTTTTGGTATCAGTTTACAAGAGATGAGAGTTTTGTATTTTCCCTTTTAACCTTGATACCAGTTTAAGAACTGGTGGTGAAACTCAGGCTCAGTTCTGTGTAAGGTGTAACAGGAGTCAGTAAATGTTGCAAATGCAAATACTAATATTTTTTCTAATGGCAAAATGCTTGTTCAGGTAAAGCATTGATTTTTTTTTGTGTGCTCTGAACTGTATTGATATTTTAATAAGATGTGGAGTAGCCTGAACTTCTCCAGAGCTTTAGGTGAACTCATCCAAGCTTTGGGGTGCCCTTTGCTCACTGGTTTCCAGCTGAGCTCACTGTCTGTGCTTCCCAAATCCTCCCCTTTGGCTTTCTGGTGTTGCTGCTGAGTTTTGTTTGTGTTTGTTCCCTGCAGGCCCCCGAGGTGATCCGGATGCAGGACAGCAACCCCTTCAGCTTCCAGTCAGATGTCTACTCCTATGGAATAGTGCTCTATGAGCTGATGACAGGGGAGCTGCCCTACTCCCACATCAACAACAGAGATCAGGTAGGAGCCCCCTGGGGGCAGCCCAGCTCAGTTCTGCCCATGGCACATCCCCTGGCCTGGAGCAATGCAGGGTAAATGCAAATTTATTATTTATTAAAGCAGCTGAGGTGGTGCTGACAGCCTGCCTGGTGTCAGCAGTGAATTTGGAACTGAGAGTTCACCTCAGGATTGACAGGGCAGGTACTCAAAGGAAAAAATTCCTTGTTCATAACATTTGAAGTGCCCTGTTAATTTATTCCCAGGTGCCCAGTAAAATACTGCTTTATACATTTGCAGTTATGGGAAATTCCCATTTTGGTGTTAAATATCCTGCTGCTACATCAGGAAGAGTGGATTTGGTGCTTTTTACTAAGGGAAAAACCCAGTAACTGTTGTCCAGCCTTGGAATATTGAATATTTGTGTTTGGTCTGTGCTGTTAGGCAGCCCAACCTGCAGGGCAGTGTTGGTTAATAATGGGACTGGGTTCAGCCAGTGAGCCCCCTGTGTAACCTGTTTTTTTGTGGGTGGTTGTTTTGCAGATCATTTTCATGGTTGGCAGGGGCTATGCTTCCCCAGACCTCAGCAAGCTGTACAAGAACTGCCCCAAGGCCATGAAGAGGCTGGTAGCAGATTGTCTGAAGAAAGTCAGGGAAGAGCGGCCTCTGTTCCCACAGGTGAGTGGGGGTCCTGCCAGGGCCCTGAGGGGTTTGAGAGGAGCCCTTGGCACACACAGGACCTGCTCAGATGGAAATTGTGGTTAATAGCAAGTGCAGCCTTGCCCTGCTTCTGTGTTTGTTGCTAATGCAGCTCTGGGCTGTCTTGTGGTTGGACTGACAGTTTCTGTGAGTCCATGGAACACAACCTGAGGCTGTGCTGGGCTTTCATCACCTCACCTGCCCAGAGACAAACCAAACCCCCTCAGTCCAGAAAAGTGAAATCTCTGGATATTCATTTCATATTAGAGTTGAGGGAAATGAGAGGCCACTGCTCCTTTCCCTCCCCACAACTCTGAACAAGGAAACAAAATCCACCGGGGGATGTAAACTCCTGGAGCAATTCTTGGTATTTCTACAAGGCATGCTTTACCTTTTCCTGTCACTATGGGGATGGACTACAGACTTTCTTATACTCATTAATTATGAATAATTAATTAATTAAACATCAGCAATTTTGGAAAAATAACTTCTTGCTGTTGCAGTCAAGCATTGTTTAGAAAGTTCTTTTTAACTGTAGGCAAAAGATGCAGTTCCTTCCCTGTTACTCTGCTGGAGGGTGGTTTAGATGCTCATTAATTGTTCCTAATATCTGTGAAGTCATGAAAATTGAAGAAATTGATCTTCCCAGCCTCTGGAACCCCCTGAGGCCCTCCCAGCACTGACAGAGCAGAGTGGGCAGAGCTGGGCTCCTCCAACTCTGTGTTCAGTGCCCCATGGAGCATTAATGTGAAACTTGAACTGGATAAGAACTGAGTGAACGAATAGATAAATAAATGAGTGAATGCAGGTTTGAGTGGAAGCAGAGGGAGCTGCTGTTGGTTTGAACGGAAGCAGAGGGAGCTGCTGTGGGTTTAAATGGAGGGTTTGAAGGAAGCAGAGGGAGCTGCACATCCCACAGGCCTCTCAGAGCTCTCTTTCCCCAGATCCTGTCCTCCATCGAGCTGCTGCAGCACTCTCTGCCCAAGATCAACCGCAGCGCCTCGGAGCCGTCCCTGCACCGCGCCGCCCACACCGAGGACATCAACTCGTGCACGCTGACCTCCAGCAGGCTGCCCGTGTTCTGAGTGCTCTGCCCTGCCTCCAGCAGGCTGTTCTGAGTGCTCCTGCCCTGCTCCTGGCTGGGGCTGCAGGGGGAACTCGAGCTGTCCAGGCTCCTCCAGCAGGACTCTGCGTCCCACCCCACCAAGAAGCTGCTCTGGATTCGTGCAGTTCTCAGCCTGCAGGGACACAGCTCCTCATTGCCTTTGCTACCATCTCTTGTTCTGGGAGAGGTAACAGACTACAAATCAAGAGATCTATTACTATTTTTTTAATAGATGCACTTGAGCCTTATCTTCCCCTTCCCAGAAGCGATGGCTGTTTGTCTGGCAGTGGTTCTGGCTGGGTTTGCTCTGGGCTCAGTGAGGGGCTCTGAGGACAGGTGATGTTCTGGTGCTCTGACTGCCCCGTGCCAAGTGTCACCTCACCCTGGGGAGTTGTGCCTGGAGTGGGAAGAGGAAATAACTCTGGAAATCAGCTCCTGCCTAAGAGCTTCACCAAGCCAATGAAATAAGTTCAAATGCTAATTCAACACAAAATAGTTTTGCAATAGTTTTGCACATAGAAGAAAAACTCTTGCAAAAGGATGGAATCTGTTGTGAATTGTCCTGCTCAGAGAAGGAGAGGTGAGCCAGTCCTGCTGCTTTGGTCATCTTGAGAAGCCTCCCAGCTGCCTTTGGTACTATGGACCTGCTGTTGCTGCAGCCCAGGCAGGGTGGGTGAGGAGGGCTGGGCTGGGAGAGGCTGGGGGTGTCCCCTCTCCTGCAGAGGCTGAGGATGTCCCTCATCCTGCAGTGGATGTCCCCCCTCCTGCAGAGGCTGAGGATTGAGGATGTCCCCTCTCCTGCAGAGGCTGCATCCAGCAGGAGCTGTTGTCCAAGAGATGCACTAGCAAGAGGAAACTGAGCATATACAGTTTTTCTTGTTGATTTGGGTTTTAATTTTTTTGTTTTTATTGCTCCTGAGAAAATGCATTTATTGTAAGCCAAGGTTCCTCTTGATTATCTTATTTTAATAAAATAAATTAAATTTTAGGTTTAAGATTCAATGTCATCATTTTAATGTAGTCAGCCACAGTTCTTACTGGGACATCTGCATTTGGAAAACTCAAGAAATGACATTTCTGAATAGTTTTTAAAAAGTAACTGATAAATAACAGCAGTGCAAGTAAAAACACACTTGATAAAACAACCTGTACATTTCCAGTCATGACAAGACAGTTTGTGTACTGTAGTGATCTTTGAGCAGCAGCTGCTTTGGACACCCTGATGTGCTCCCAGGCTCCTGCCCTGCACCACTCTGGCTCCATTTTCTCTTCTTTACTGAGGTGCAAGGCAGGGTTTTGTGCTGGCTGAACTCCATGGAGGACAGAACAGGTGGGTGAATCTAAAATTGGATTTTTTCAACGAGCAGGTGGTGAAAAGGGGTTATTAGGGCACAAATGGAACCCATTTGGGGTTCTGCCTCACTGGGGGTCAGGGCTGGCTGTGCCCCTGCACCCCAAAGCTCTGGGCAGAGCTGCTGCCTTTGCTGGGAGCTGGGACAGGCCCTGCAATGGCCACAGAGCCCCTGCAGCCTCTGCTCTGCAGCAGCAGAACACACAGAGCTCCTGTGAGAGGGAGAACCAGGCCCAGGAACCAGCTCCAGTTTGGCCTCAGAATGTTCTGGAACAGAACAAGGGCAGGATGTGAATCCTGGGTGATAACTGAGGATGCCTGTGAGCTTTGCTACCTAAAAACACAGTAAATTGAGACTTGAAGTCTCCATTTCTTTCTGCATGGTTTTTAACAATATTACTGTATTTGGACTGCAACTCTAAACATTATCTCTAATTGTCACTTCATTATAAGCTTAAAACATGGAAGGAAAAATCCCAGAAGAGGTAAGCTGCTTTTACTTTAACCCTGATTTCCCAAAAGAAACCATTAAGCTGTGATTTTTAAACCAGATCATGTGTCTCTTGAAAAAGTGAAGTATTTTGGATAAGTGAGTTTATTTTAACCAGCACTTGATGTCCAGTTAAATGAAAGGTGCTGAGTGAAGAACCTAGAAACTCAGACATGGTAAGTCCCTGGAAGCTTTGAAAAACAAGTAATGTTTTTAATTTCAGACTATCCCTCATGGCTTCTTGGGGCAAAGTAAATCAGGAATGTCTTGTTTAGGGTAAAGAACATCCTCTCCATTGATTTTTATTTTTTTCTAGTGTATTCCTGACAATATTTCTTCCTGGAAAAAAAAATTCAGGTGGAGGGGCAGATGGAAATGAGCTTCAGTGGGAGGGTGAGGGCTGGGAAGTATTCTGGGGTGGAAAGGGTGTTTGGGTGTCCCTGCCACACTGATCTGGGTGTGTGACATCCTCTCAGGGATAATTCACCTTCTGCTTTGTAGTTAGTGCTGACCAATTGCACTGACTGCACCTCAGCCTTTGCTGGGCCAGTTCTACCAAGAGAGGGAATTGATGCTGCAGCCATGCAAGGCCAGCCCTGACTGTGCAGTGAGCACTGCCAAAATTACTGCAGGGGGAAATGATGGGGAGTTTCATTTCCAGGTGAGATCAGAGGGCACAGCTGGCACAGGGGAGGAGCTCCTGAGCCAGAAATGCCAACAGCAGCTGAGTGCATCATCCTGGATCACTGCTCTGCTGCCAGCTGAGATGTTGAATCCCAGGCTGAGGCTCCTGCTGCTCCCTCCCAGCAGGGACCCAGAGCCTGCTGCCACCCCCAGGGCTGGCCCTGTGTGCCCAGGGCCATCATCATTTCCCACCCCTGGTGGATCAAGGCTGTGACCATCACTCATTACAAACCTTTCTGCTCCTGGCCTTTCTTTCTTAAGTATTATTAAGTATTTTTAAGTATTATTTTTATGCTTTTATATTGCTATAGATAACAACCCAACCAGTTCACACCTTCCATGGCAACCAAGCTGTTGTAAAACAAACCCCACATCTCTGTTGGTGTTTACAAACACTGCTCAGTGATGTGCAAGGGGCTGAGTCAGTGACAGCTCCTGCTCAGCCGTGTCCATGTTGTTGTTACTGCAGTGCTCACTGAATTTTTGGTTTAAATTCCAAGTTGGAACAGTTGCCTTGTAGAATTAACTTCTGGTACCCAACAGAAATCACATTTTTAACAAAGCCAGAATTCAGTACCAGTTCTGTTACCTCAGCAGAGATGTGCATGAATCCCTGGGGCAAAGGGGAGAGGAGGCTCTGAGGTGCTGCAGAGGCCCCCAGCTCTGTGAGACACCTCACTCCTCTGCTGCAGCTCCAGTGAGTGCAGGAACCACTGCAGCTGCATTTGCTGTGCAGCAGGAGCCACTGCTGCCTCTGAGCTCTGGGGTTAGTGTGAAACAGGCTGATTACACTGGGATTGCTGTAAAACAGGCTGATTACACTG
>WBNQ01051641.1:0-16505 GCA_013401375.1 Spizella passerina | reverse complement strand
AGTCTTAACTGTAACTGCTTACAGTTGATTTTGTTAAAGCAGATGTACTAGAACTAAGACATGTTTTGAACCTAAGTGTAATAGTCTTGACAGAGTCACAGGCATTATTTCATACCTAAAACTCTCATGCCCCTAACCAGGCTATGAAAGTATTTTGGTTGAAATTCTGTGTTAAATTAAATCAGGTTGACATGTGTATATTATGCATTTTAAACAATGCTCTTGTAAACCAAAATTTGTGTTAAAAAAAAGACGGTACTTCAACCATAATGCACATAAAATTGTGTGATATTTCTAAGTTTGACTTGTGAAGATCAGGGGGATCAGTTTACTATGTCCTAGAGTGAATATCCTATCCAGCTTCTGTGGATATTTTCAGGGGAATGTGAATTATGAAAGATACTATTTCATATGCAAATAAGACATGCTCAGTCTGAAATTGTGACTTGATAAAGATTTTGCAGTACCTTAGAGAAAAGATTTCATCACATCAATGAAGTGTAAATTTGCTGCTGATTCCAGCTCTGTAGTGAGTAATTTTGTTCACCTGGTTTTAGATTTTGAAATTGTCAAACATTCTGTAGCTAGAAACTTTAATCTATGCATTAGAGCTCATATATGTAACTGCAAATAGCAACATAATGAGCTGCTATTAGAAATGGAAAGGGATTCATACCAGGTAACTTTAGGACACCATAATTGGTGCTGGTCTCTTTAATCTCTGCTTATAATTCAGGGGCTTCTCCAAGACTTTATTCATAAAGTCATCATAATTCATATTTCATTCCTGTCCTGAATTGCTGTCTGGAGGCATGTTCTGTATCTCTCCAAAGAGACAAGAGCTGTAATTTTTTTCTTAAAACAAAGTACAGTATCTTGTTTTACAAGCTACAATAGCACTTCAGTTTTGTTAATTGCTTAAATAGAGCTTTAAAATTATAGACATACCAAAATAGAACTGGGACTGAGAGCAAGATTTAGGGGTAGGGCTGATAAGTAACAAAGTTCTCTGCTCAGAGATATATNAAAGATAGTTTTATGCAGGTGTTCATTTACTGCCCCTGGAAAACAGGGAGAACTATGATCTCGGCCCGCTGAGAAAACTAACTGAAGAAGGTTGCTGTAATGTCTTCCCTGAGCAGCCTTAATATCTTTCTGAAAGTGATCAAACATGGCAAAACTTGGGATGACTACTTTCAGGCTGAAATATTATGTAGTTATGGATGATAGCCTGTCCCTTCTGTCTGCATGCTGAGGAGAAATCTTTGATTAGACACTGGATAATAGGCTTTTCACTGAATGGAATTGGTTGTGAGGACTGAATAGCTTAAAGTTGGTGAAAGGTGTCTTTAATGTTAATCAAAGAGAATTGTTATTCCTTTTTCATAACTTGCAGTGCTTAGTAAGCCTGTAGGTTTTTAATGTGTTGTGTGAAAATACTATCTGCAACAAATTACATTTATTTTGTGCCATGTCTTGCAAGTTTCTAAGCACTGTTGCAGTTAATGTTGAATAGGGGAAAGCATTGAAAAGATTATTGTTGTCAGGAGAATCTCCTAGTCTTACTGTGAAATGTATCCTTGTGCCTGTTAGGATATTGTAACTGCAACACAATGCAAAGTGCACTTAGTGCCATTTCATTTCTGTTCTGTTGCTGGATGTAAACAGTTCTGTACAATCAGACTTCCATAATGAAGTAGCTTTTCTTACTGTTTATATAAAGCTTTTCTACCATCTGAGATTTCTGCTATGTCATTGCTCCTTTTTTTCATTCTAGCAATTCACCCCAGTATTTATTCTAATTCTATATCTTGTGGCATGTGCCTTCATTAGGAGTAGGTACATGGATGTTTTCCAGTTGCAGACCATTTAAACCACAAATGGGTAAGAAGGGAACAGTTGGTCCAGCTTTCTTTTCCCAGGTTACAAGAGGCCATGCAGCTCTCTCTTACCCTCTGCCTTCAAGGCATTTGATGTCAGCATTCAGAGCATATGCTGAAGGCATATCTGGAAAGGCCCACATTCTTGCTCTTTACTTAGGTTAGGATAAACAGGATTGTGAGAGCTGTTCTTGATGTATTCGGGAATCAGAAGAGGCTGGGATATTTCCCCTTCATCTGTTAAGCTGGTAGAGCATCTTTAAGTACTAAATGCCAGTAGTAATGATGTCCCTTAGTCAAGGTAGATTTTATATTTGGTGCCATAAAATCAATCTGTGCATTTTCATTGATATCTTCCAAGGTTATCACTGGTTAAGTGTTAACTTGCCAATGTTATCACTATTAAGTGATGCTCCTGAGGTTAAGCAGTGTTAAGAAAAACCCTTCTTTAAAGCAGCATGGGAGTTCTTGTGACTGCACAATTAGTTGTGTGAGTGCCCCTCTGTTGCTATGCCTCCCACAACACAGGGAGTAGGCATTTTTCCTGATCTTCATAAAATGTGCACTGTTGTAGAATAGCACTCCAAGATGCAAGTGGAGATGCCCATGGGGAAACAAGGGGAATGCTGGCTTCAATGTCAGTCCCTTTGAGCCAGAACCATTCCCCTTATGTTCCTACCATTGCCAGCAAGTTGCACTTTGATCAGGTTATCAGTGCATTTCCTGGGGATTTAGTTCTTGCAGTTCATATTAAGAGAAATGCAAATACTCATCAGTCTGGAGCATTCCCCACTACCTCAGTCTGTTTTCAAGATTTTGTGCTTGCTTGGATGTAAATGAGTACTGTCATCTGTCTTAGAGTAGCCAGCCATTGGATGGGACATTGGTCTTTGCTTTTTCATAGGCTTATGTTTATACATATACCCCATCAATTATGATGAAAATTACATGATTTCAAGACCTTCCTGAGAAGATAACTTTCTCCTCTCCTTTTGAACTCAGGCTGTTCAGGTACCCACTCAGAGCAACTTTGTATGTATCAGCCAGTTCTTGATATAAACAACATAGAAATGTTAATGGGAAAAAACTGTTGTCTGTTCTTTGTTTCTGCTTTTTTGTTAATTTTGCTAATCTGGCTGCATGTGCTATGGAAGTTTCCTATATTAATGGCTGTTTTCCTCAATTATTGTTAAAATGCTAGTAAGGTATAAAAATGTGGGGTTGGTGAGATGGTTTGCATTTCTAATGTAGAAATTGGTTTGAACTTTAATATGCCTTTACCACTGAATTGCACCAGGCTTTTATTCATGTGCAAGAGCCCTGTGGGCGTCTGTAGCTCTTCTTTGTCTCATCTTCATCATTTTACATTTCAGGTTTGGTATTTACTATGCACTTTCTATTATTTGCTCAGTACTTCCACTGTAATTCTTCTTTCAGCTATATTTCTATTCTGCTGTTAATACCAAGCACACACAATACCATCAAACTCGGTTTTGATCCTGGACAAACATACTAGTCTGGGTCTACTTTTGAAATGTTGAATTTTGGCTCATAATTTGTCTTCACAAAAGTGATCCAAGATTTTCTGCAACCTTGAAATGCCTGAAACTTTTTTTCCAGGAAGCTGAAGCCTGTAACATCTTATATGACCATAAATTATTTTTGTCTCATGTA
Organism: Spizella passerina; assembly: GCA_013401375.1. Lineage (NCBI taxonomy): Eukaryota > Metazoa > Chordata > Aves > Passeriformes > Passerellidae > Spizella > Spizella passerina. Next base: position 12,951 of record WBNQ01051641.1, on the reverse strand, counting down.
GGTTGAGCTACTTTCTTGCCCTACCTGTTTGCTTTCAAGATCCATTTTGCTTTGGTGCCTGTTAGGTCTTTTTATGAATGAACTTAACTCACTAGCCCTGAGGGAGGGAAGCTAATTTTTGTCCAGGTTAATGAATTTTCCCAGTCATCAAGAGCCTGATGAATGCCAGAGCTGGCAGGTGGACAAAGGCCAAGGAAAGGATTTCAGAATAAGAAAACTCATTTTGGCCTCCTAAGGCTGCCCCATGTAATTTTGCCTTCTTTTACAGAGTTTACTTGGCTTAGTTAGGAAAAGCTAAAGTGTGTGGTTAGTTTCCCTGAGCATCCCAAATAGACTGTGAGAGATACTTAAGTTAAAAATTATTTATTCTGACAATTATTTATGTAACTTGCATATATCATCTAAAGATTTTATTAAAGGTACCGATAAAGTAATGAAACAATGTACTCTGTTTTATTTTTCTGTTCTTGAAGTCAGGGAAACATAATCTGCCATGTGCCTCTTTGAGTTGATTGCTACCTCACACTAACACCCTTCCTGAAAAAGTTTTACCACAGCTGAGCATCAGCGTTCCTTTTTTGCAGCACTTATTATAAATTACTTCAGAGGCACCTTGTTGAGGTGTGGCTAGGAATAATTCATGATTCATTAACTCACTTCAAGCATATAATCTGCAAAACTTCTAATAAAGATGCAGGTTAAACCACATTAACCCTGATAGTGTTCTTCAGCTGTGTACCCTCTGGAACAAGTACATTCTCAATGAACCTACTGAAAAGGTATTTACTGATTATCTGGTTAGTACAGCATAGAGAACCATGGGAGATACACCAAGAAGGCCTAATGTGACACTTCCAGGGAAAGCACTGCACAACCTGACAGGAATTTGTGTAAAAGACTAACTCTGAGGTGAAGGGAAATCATAGGTAATTATCTGCTTTTGAGCTCCTGGAAAATGCTCTACTCATTGCTATATGAATTATGTGCAGACAGTTAAGCAGCTGCATCATCCCTTGCACATGTTCACTCTACATAATGCTTCAGTTGCTATTTCTAGAGCATATAGTGTAAGCTACTTAATCACTCAGTAATTATTGAAGTCTCTAGAATGGCAAATGCATACATTTTGTTTATGTATTTTGAAATACATAAAACCTCTTTTATTCTCTTGTGATCTGCGTTACTCTACAGAGAACTTCTGTTGGCTGAGGGAGGCATAACCTTTCACTGACTGGAGTTACTAAAACCAGGCTGACGCCAAGCCTGTGTGAACAGATTGGAAGGGAAAAAAGGTTTGCAAGGAAAAAAAACCCCAAAGTTCTTTAAAAGTAGAATTTCCTATAATTGCAGAGTTACTATATGAAGCATGGAACTAACTCAAACCGTTTTTCTGTGGTTTTGACTGAAGAACATACAGTTAACTGCTTTCTTTTGGGGTGGGATGGAATGTACAGGTCAAAGTAAAAGCCATACAGAGGAACTGTCATTGCTACTCACAGAAGTGTAAAAACTGTACTATAAACCTCATCTCTTACCTTTTACACCAACCAGCCTGAATGTTCAATAAATTCAGAAGCTAAATCCATTTTTACTTAAGTGTTTATAAAATGCCGAAGTTGTAATTTGAGGTAATGATGTGAAAATGTACAATTGGTCTAGTTTCATTGGCATTGGAACTGTCCTGTTCCTTGTCAAGCAGATCACGAGCTATGGCTGTTTGTTGACTACAACACTGAAACAAGAAGTACAAAGAAACAGACAGAACAAGCAGTAAGTTTTGCTGTTCTCATTATCGTTTTAGAAATAAATTTGACAACATGCATGTAGATTGTGAGAATGGCTGCATCACCTGTCAAACTAGGGATAAAACAAGGGCAGCNTGAAATGTTGAATTTTGGCTCATAATTTGTCTTCACAAAAGTGATCCAAGATTTTCTGCAACCTTGAAATGCCTGAAACTTTTTTTCCAGGAAGCTGAAGCCTGTAACATCTTATATGACCATAAATTATTTTTGTCTCATGTAGGTTGAGCTACTTTCTTGCCCTACCTGTTTGCTTTCAAGATCCATTTTGCTTTGGTGCCTGTTAGGTCTTTTTATGAATGAACTTAACTCACTAGCCCTGAGGGAGGGAAGCTAATTTTTGTCCAGGTTAATGAATTTTCCCAGTCATCAAGAGCCTGATGAATGCCAGAGCTGGCAGGTGGACAAAGGCCAAGGAAAGGATTTCAGAATAAGAAAACTCATTTTGGCCTCCTAAGGCTGCCCCATGTAATTTTGCCTTCTTTTACAGAGTTTACTTGGCTTAGTTAGGAAAAGCTAAAGTGTGTGGTTAGTTTCCCTGAGCATCCCAAATAGACTGTGAGAGATACTTAAGTTAAAAATTATTTATTCTGACAATTATTTATGTAACTTGCATATATCATCTAAAGATTTTATTAAAGGTACAGATAAAGTAATGAAACTATGTACTCTGTTTTATTTTTCTGTTCTTGAAGTCAGGGAAACATAATCTGCCATGTGCCTCTTTGAGTTGATTGCTACCTCACACTAACACCCTTCCTGAAAAAGTTTTACCACAGCTGAGCATCAGCTTTCCTTTTTTGCAGCACTTATTATAAATTACTTCAGAGGCACCTTGTTGAGGTGTGGCTAGGAATAATCCATGATTCATTAACTCACTTCAAGCATATAATCTGCAAAACTTCTAATAAAGATGCAGGTTAAACTACATTAACCCTGATAGTGTTCCTCAGCTGTGTACCCTCTGGAACAAGTACATTCTCAATGAACCTACTGAAAAGGTATTTACTGATTATCTGGTTAGTACAGCATAGAGAACCATGGGAGATACACCAAGAAGGCCTAATGTGACACTTCCAGGGAAAGCACTGCACAACCTGACAGGAATTTGTGTAAAAGACTAACTCTGAGGTGAAGGGAAATCATAGGTAATTATCTGCTTTTGAGCTCCTGGAAAATGCTCTACTCATTGCTATATGAATTATGTGCAGACAGTTAAGCAGCTGCATCATCTCTTGCACATGTTCGCTCTCTTCATAATGCTTCAGTTGCTATTTCTAGAGCATATAGTGTAAGCTACTTAATCACTCAGTAATTATTGAAGTCTCTAGAATGGCAAATGCATACATTTTGTTTATGTATTTTGAAATACATAAAACCTCTTTTATTCTCTTGTGATCTGCGTTACTCTACAGAGAACTTCTGTTGGCTGAGGGAGGCATAACCTTTCACTGACTGGAGTTACTAAAACCAGGCTGACGCCAAGCCTGTGTGAACAGATTGGAAGGGAAAAAAGGTTTGCAAGGAAAAAAACCCCCAAAGTTCTTTAAAAGTAGAATTTCCTATAATTGCAGAGTTACTATATGAAGCATGGAACTAACTCAAACCGTTTTTCTGTGGTTTTGACTGAAGAACATACAGTTAACTGCTTTCTTTTGGGGTGGGATGGAATGTACAGGTCAAAGTAAAAGCCATACAGAGGAACTGTCATTGCTACTCACAGAAGTGTAAAAACTGTACTATAAACCTCATCTCTTACCTTTTACACCAACCAGCCTGAATGTTCAATAAATTCAGAAGCTAAATCCATTTTTACTTAAGTGTTTATAAAATGCCGAAGTTGTAATTTGAGGTAATGATGTGAAAATGTACAATTGGTCTAGTTTCATTGGCATTGGAACTGTCCTGTTCCTTGTCAAGCAGATCACGAGCTATGGCTGTTTGTTGATTACAACACTGAAACAAGAAGTACAAAGAAACAGACAGAACAAGCAGTAAGTTTTGCTGTTCTCATTATCGTTTTAGAAATAAATTTGACAACATGCATGTAGATTGTGAGAATGGCTGCATCACCTGTCAAACTAGGGATAAAACAAGGGCAGCTGGGATCAGAAGGAGCAAAAGAAGTATTTTCTTGTTTTCAGTGCCTTTCCTGACAGGCAGCACACAAAGTGGAGGATGCTCTCAGCTTTGACCTTGGGAACAGTGGGGGAGTCAAAAGGAGAGCAAGAGGCCTCACTGCTCTCACTCGGTACCACTTCCATGTACCTTCAGCTACATGGCTTGAAACTGGAATAGATCGTTCCAAGAGTGCCCTCTGTGGGAGATGAGTGGGCTTAGGAACCCAGATGAGACAGCAGCCCCACCAAAATGGGGAAGAAGGACTAGGGTATCTATTTTTTCCCCCAATTCTATTAGGTGGCCTGACATAACACACTACCTATGGCAAGGGAGGACTATGAAATAAAGGCACAGAGTTCTTTGCTGGGCTGTCCTCTTTGTGCAAGAGAGTAAAGTGCACCCTCAAAGCCTGTTAATTGAAGATGCAAGCTATCAGCATGCTAAAGAATATACACACTATCCAGATTGTTTTGATTGGAATGTACTAGTGTTACCAAATACCCATATCTCATTTCTGTAGTCAGTATCACAGCCTCAGAGTAAAGAGTACTAATATGCTGCCTGCCAAACGGACAGATAGATTTCATGTAATGGAGCTGTAGGACTGAAAGAGCTGATGTTGATTATTTACTGTCGTTATTGCTCCAGTCTTGGTGGTGCCAACATTCAAATGATATTGTTTGCATTCAGCTGTTATGAGACACTGAACCATGAAACACGAGAGATTAAAAAAGGTGAAAAACATCAGTTAGGATACTTTGATTTTTATAAACACAGCTCTTAGATCTTGCCATACCTATCTCTGTCAAATTGAAGAGTTCTTACTGAATTTCTGTTCCTCACCGACTGGTACTAGAACATACTCAGGTCTTTCATTTTTTGCTGTTAAATCTTAGGCACAGTGGACATTTCGATTTTCCTGGATCCCCCTCGGGATATTTCCCCCAAATACTGAATGTTGAACTAAATGCAGCAGCAAATGTAGCAGCCTACAGAGGAATACAACCGTGTGGGATTCCGCCTGGCGCGGGGGTGCTGCGGGGGAGCTCTGCTGCTCGGCGAGCCGCCCGCGTTCTCCTCAGCTGCTGCTCCGTGAGAGCGCCCCAGCCTTGAGCTACGGACTGGAACCATCTCTTACTCAGTGTCGGTTCACCGGTGCCGCAGGGCTTTGCCCACTCCGTGCTGCTTCACAGCACGGCAGCACTTCCCCGGGGCCCCTTTCCTCTCTCCTCACCGCCCCCGCAACCCTGCGGCCATTCGCCGGGAGGCGCAATTCCCGGGGACGGGCGGGACACCCGGCACGGCCCCGCGCGCCCGGCTCGCCCAATCAGAGCACCCGCCTCTCACTCCGCGGCATGCTGGGAGCTGTAGTCCGGGGCCGGCAAGTCCGCGCGGCGGGGCAATCTCGGTGAACACCATTACCCAGAAAGCTCCACGGCGGCGACGACCCGGGCCGATTTGCCCCTTGAAGGCGGTGTCTCGAGCAGAGTAGAAGGCGGGGCGGGCCAATAGCGGACCAGGGCAGGGCTGCGCCGGGGCCCGCGGCCAATCGGAGCTCTCCGAGAGCCGGGAGCGGCGGGGCGGCGGGTGCCGCGCGGGGCGGAAGTGCGGCAGCTGAGTGGCTCCGCCGGTGCGTGAGCGGCGACCGTGGCTCCGCGCGTGTGGGGCGGGGGCTGAGGGCGGCCCCCAGGAGCCGGCTCTGCTCCGGGAGCGGGGAGCGGCACAGGGTGGCGCCGGGGGCAAAAGAGCCGCTCAAGGTAGGGGCGTTGTGGGAGCAGCGGCTTGCGCGTGTGTTAAGGGCGTTTCCCCTGTGCCTGCAGGTCCGGGACAGCCCGGTTCCCGCGGCCCCGGGATGGATGCCGGGCTGCCTCCCGATGCGCTGGGTCGGCGGGTCGCCTGTGGCACCGACTACGGGACTGTGCGCTATGTGGGCAGCGTGTCTCCTACTGCAGGTAAGCGCCACACCAGTAATAATCTTCAGATGTTACAGTTGTTCTCGCGGTTCTACTCATGTTCTTCTTAATTAAAAAAAAACACTGTCGAGTAAAACGAGGCAATTTACAACTTGATTTTTCCTCATTGTTCTTTTGTCAATATGGTGAGTTCTAATCTGTGTGAGGGTTTTGGGTGTTTTTTTAAAGTCAGAGTTGTCAAAAGGAGTGTAAGAGGAACTTCACGGTCTTTTCCCTGAACTCTCTGCTGGCAGAGTCAGGGAAGGTAAGAGGCAGCAGCAGATCACCAGACCAGGTGATAACGTATTGTGTTTGGTTTGTGTGACAAGGCTCTGAGAGTGGCAGGGGCTACAGGGGTGGCGTCTGCCACCAGAGAAGCTGCCAGAAGCTTTCTCTGTGTCCTACAGAGCCGCTGCTAGCCGGCTCCAGGGTGGACCTGCCACTGGCCAAGGCTGAGCCTGTCAGTAATGGTAGTTGCACCTCGGTGAAACCTTCTTTAAGAAGGGGAAGGAAAAAAGACTCTGCACGAAGCTAGCTGTGGCCAGAGAAGAGTGAGCATATGTGTGAGGAACAGCCCTGCAGACACAAAGGTCCGTGAAGAAGGAGGGGAAAGACGTACTCCACACTCTGGAGAGGAGATTCCCCTGCAGATCTACTGAGACACACACACTGTTTCCTGGCAGCCCAGGGGGGTCAGCAGGGATTCAGAGATCCACCTGCTGCCCATGCAGGAGGCACACACAGGTGGATGCCTGAGAGGAAGTGGTGACCATACCAGAGCAGGCTCCTGGTAGACCTGAGAGATAAGCCCTGCTGGAGCAGGTTTCCTGGTAGGTCTTGTGTCCTGGAGTAGCCTTTTCCTGAAGGATTACAACCCATGAACAAAGGGTTCTGCACTGGAGCAGTTCCAAAGGAAGCATGCTGTAGCCTGTAGGGAGGAGTTACGTTGGACCAGTCCATGGAGGACTGTCTTCTATGGGAGGAACCTGCACTGGAGCAGGGGAAGGACCTACCTCTTTGAGGAGGAAGCAGCAGAAATAAGGTGTGATGAGCTGACTGCAACGCCCATTCTCCACCGCACTGTACCTCTCAGGGGAGGAGGTAGAGCCCAGGAAAGAGGGAGAGCTGAGGTGGGGATATTTTTAAGATTTGCTTTACTTCTCATTAGGCTACTCTGATTCTGGTTGATAATAAATTCAATTGCTTTCCCCAAGTCATGTTTTGCCCATGACAGTAATCAGTGAGTGATCTCTCCCTGTCCTAATCTCAGCTCATGAGCCTCTTGTTGCATTTTTACTCACTCCCCTGCTCAGCTGAGGAGGGGAGTGACAGAGTGGCTTTGGGTGGGCACCTGGTATCTAGCCTGGGCCAACCCACTATAGGTGTTCAAATTTATGGGAAGATTCCTGATGCTTGGAAGAAGACCAGCCTTGCATACAGTTCTAGAAGAGGCAAGAAGGATGACCAGGAAATGTAAACTCATTAGCCTCACTTCAGTTTCAGGAAAGATGACATAGCATGTTTCCTTGGAATCCATTTCCAAGCCTGTGAAGGACAAGATGATAGTTGGGAGTATTTGGTACTTGTAAATAAGAAGAAATTGTGCTTGGTAAATGTCTATGATGATATTACTGTGAATGTGGATGAAGGGAGTACAAGTCAATATTCCTTGACTTCAGTAAGTCTTTGAATAATACCTCCATAAAGAATCTTATTTGGAAGCTGAAGAAATACAAGGTAGTTGAATGGACTGTTAAATGATTCTAAAGTTGCCAAGTGAAAAAGTAATTAATGACTTGACATCTGGTAATGAGTGAGTACTACCAAAGTAAATGCTGGGGTGTGTATTGTTTCATGTATTCCTCAGTGATTTGGGTGATGAGCAGTGTTCACCTTCAAATGGTTGCTGTGATACAAGATAGAATTGCAATCCAGGTCAATGTTTATGAACTTGAGGTTTGAACCCAACAAGGAGGATAAATTTCTGCACATAGTATGGAAAGTATTGGTGACTCAGAGAGTCTGTTGTAAAGGGCTTGGGAGTTAAGTTGGATACTGTTATGAGTATGAGCCAGCAGTGACTCCTGTAACAAGCAAAGATATATGTTGTACCGGGTTACCTTAGAGGGAAGAGATGAGCATGGCCTGCAAGTTAAAGGAAGCTGTTATCCCTCTCTGGGAATGGGGTTCTTGACAAGGTTACCCTTGGAATAATGTATGCTGTGGAGCTATTCCAGTTCGAGAGGGATGCAGAAAAACTTGAGAGGATCACAAAGATCTCCTCTCTTGAGGAGTCTTGGAGGACTGCCAATGTGGTGAAGGGCACAGACCATACACATGTGTTGTGAAGAGGTTGAGGGATCTGGGCTTGGTTAATGTGGTGAAGAGAAGAAAAAGCTCAATCCAATGGCTTCCTGCAGCTGTTTGACAGCTGGTTACAAAGATGGCAGAGCCTAACTCTTCTTACAAGTACTAGATTATACAGTAAAGGATGATGGCCACAGCAGGAAAACCTTTTCCATTACATTGCTACACTACAATGCAGCACTGGGATATGCTCACCAGATGGGTTGCAATCTTTCTCTCCTTGGAAATTTTCAGGGTCTGGCTAGGTAACAAATTATCTGACTGACTTTTTTTGGTGCTGGTGATAATCTCCTGCTTTGAGAGAGAAGGTTAGGCTGAGTGAACTCAGAGGTTCTTTCCAGCTGTGATTTCTATGGATATGATGCTGTAAATTTGAAAAAGTATCAACCTTTTTTTTTTCAGGAATTTGGCTGGGTGTGGAATGGGATGATCCGGAGAGGGGAAAGCATGATGGCAGCTATGAAGGAACACAGTATTTTACGTGCAGGTGAGTTGGTTCACAGCATTAGCATGTCATGTGTGGTGACAAGATGCTCATGGGAAAAGGCCCTTTTGCAATTTTTAGGGCAAACCTTTCTGTTGTCAGTTGGCCAATATTAAAAAGATCATAATTCTGAGTGCTCTGACCAGCTAACCCATAGAGGCTCCTGCACTGATATTTATCTAGTTACAGGTATTAGGGTATAGTCAATACTTAGAAAATACAAGTCATGTTTTCAGAGGTATGTTATAAAAATGAGACTTTTGGATGTTATTATTATTCTTAGTAGGTTTTGGATCTTTTACTTTAGTTAGGAAATCAGTATTTCCTAGTGACTTTCGTTAGGTAATTCTGAACTGAAATATTGGTCCATATTAAGTGTCTCAAATACAGTTTGTATTTGAATTTAAGCTGACTTGCATGTATCTTGTTAAGGGAAAATGCCAAGATCCTGTTAATTATTTGGGTAATATTTGTATCACTAAGGAATTGTTAAATATATTAATTGGATTTAGTACATGCAAAACATAGTGCAGCTGTGTGGGGTTTTTAAATATATGCACGCATTACTTTTAAGTGAAAGGTTTTGAGCACTTAACATGTTTGAAATTGTGGAATACAGGACTCTAAGATGGATATTAACTGCAGCAAGTCATTGATATCTATGTCAGGACACATAAAACAGCTAAAACTTTGTGAGTTAAATAGTAACTGGATGAGTTCATAGAAGAAAGTCATCAATAGCTCTTAAATGCTACAGACTGCTAGCTCAGTAAGTTCCTGAGCATAGAAGTGGTGAAAGATGAGAGAACAAAATCTATTCTGCAGAAAAATAAGAAGAAAACACCACCTGTGAGGACTGGATATTTTTTCCCTTGTATCAAATAATAATAAAACTAGGCTTGAGGAATGCTAAACACACGTAATACAAGAAAAAAAATCAACATTGCTGGATTTTTTGTTTCAGCTAAAGAATTGGAAATGATGGTTTCAGCACAACCATGTCTTTTAAATTAATATATTAGTGGAAGTTGCTTCCTAAATGTTTTGAATTTACTTGAAACAGTTTCCAAGTTGAAACTAGCTGTGTTCTGCTGCAGGAGAAAAAAAAATAGAAATAATTGGCTGACCATTCCAGATCTCTCTGGACAGAAAAAGCAATCAAACATTTCATGAATGTTTTTTCAGAAACTCGAGTGCTTTACATTTGTGTGTGTATGATAATTATATATATGTGTATAGACTCTTGGGTTTTTAGTAGCCATTAGTGTGCTTCCAGGAGATGAGATCTTAGTAACCTTGATTCTTGATGTGAAAATCAATGTTTTGAGTGAAGCTCAATACCCATAACAAATGTAAATGTTGTGGTCTTCAAACATGTTGTTCTTTCAATACCTGTTCTTTGTGCTCTGCTAGTTTCCAATCAGAAGAGATCCTGCTGGATTCTAAGAGAATACACAGTTCCAGCAGCCCACCAAGACACACAGACATAACTTCCTGTGTGCAGACACATTTGTAGTTCTTCTGTTGACTATTGGGAAAATGTAGGCAAACTTAAGTAAGAAATAGTTACCTTATTTTACCAAAAGGGTGCTGAAAAACAAAACTGAAAACATCACCTAAACTCCCGCAACTGAAANTTCTTTCTTTTCAAGTCCTTACTTGAAACAGTAGGTCTGCTTACTGCTCTATGTGATCTCTATAGTAGGTTTTTTGAAAATATGACCTCAACTTTTATGTTTCATAAAAGGCAGCACATTTATCTGGGTCATTATGTGGTGATAATTTAACTTCTTAAGAATATGAATACCAAGGAACAAAACAGTCATGCTTCAAATTATGCTGACATCATGAGCATGTTCATCAGCCCCGTATCAGCTAGAAATGGCAATGCACAATCTAGTGGTGGTTTTGTGTTCAGTTTTTCCCTGATAATAGGATCTTGTTCCTTAATAACTGAGGAAGCTACTATTTTAGCTGTCAGTTGCAGTAGTGTATAATATAATTATGTTCTGCAGTCCTTCAAGAGAAATGAGTAATCAAGCCTTAAAACTGTGTTAAAATCTGTATGCAGCTTTTGAAACATGAGTGTGCTTTCCAACATGTTCTTGTCCCACAGACCCACTGACACATTTGCATGCGTGTGTTCCCCTGGGAAATGTGGGTTACAAGCACACCTTCCTCCCCTGGTTGTCCTGTTCTTGTTGCATGATGATCTGCTTCATGATGATTCCAGATTATCTGCTCCATGAAAGATCTGTTTATATTAAATTAGGCTATTTTTTCTTCAAGGGTGACACATTCACCTCCAGGAATATCTACCTAGAGCAGAAACAAACTCTTCAAATACAGGAAAAAATATCATTGTAGTGTCCACGAAAAAAAATCATTTCCATTTTGCAAAGGCAGAAAGCATTCCTAAGATTCCTGAGAAGGTTTCAGTTAAGAAGTTTTGTTCATCAGAAACTTGTGCTCTTTGCTGCCAGTAGAACTGTGTTGAAACAAAAGGTTGTCCCTAACTGCTGCTCAAGCATGTACTGTGCACCAGCAGAACCCCAAGATGGCATCTAAAACTGCAGATGTCTGTCTGTCTTTCCTTGTTTTTTGAAAGACCAGAGTCAAGTTTCATGTCTGTTTAACGAAGTTAAACTTTAAAGAACTCGAAGCACTTGCTCATGCTTGCAAAGCTTCTGCTGTTCAGTCAGGAATTTGATATACCATGGCAGGTTAGTGTTAGATGTCATTTATAAGAATTGTTTGGTGCCATGGCCTCTTTCTAAAACTTGAAGGATTTTCTTTACTGCTGTGTGTAGATTCTTCTAATAGAAGTTTTGTCTGTTGAACACCTTCCCCTAGAGGGAAGAGATCTGTTCAGATCTGTGTAGAAAAGACATTCATGGATTCAAACGGCTCCACTTTATGACACCTTATGAGCCTTGTAGTGCATTTGCTGCAGTCATGGTGGTAATTACCTGGAGCTGATCATTGCAAACAGACTGTACTGGGCAAAGAAGCCCTTTGATCCATGATTACTGCCTAGGCTGATAAAGTTGACATCTCTCTCTGTGGCTCAGAGCTTCTGCAGTCAGACAGCTCAAGTGTGTAGCTGTTATGATTTATGTACTGCTGCATTTTTCTTCAGTATTGAGAAGTGTGTGTGTGATATTTCCCTAGCATATGAAGAGCCATCATGTACCTGTAATGATGAGCAGTGCCATCACTTTGTTTTACATTAGCAAAGAATGATGCCAAATTTCCTCCTTATTCAGTGGAAGCTGACAGCTAATCTAAATTTTAATGAATATCCTTGATGCACCCTGGGCATGCCAGCAGATGGGTTGTATGCTTCAGGCTACTGAATCATGAATAGGAAGTGTCCTAGAAGATGACTTCTAAGATTGGGGTCAACCTCTCTATTTTAAAAGTCAGTAGGAAGTGTCAGTATTAACTAGAGCCAGCCCCTTGCCAGGGCCCCACCTGTGCATATTCCACATTTTCTGCTTAAGAAAATTGGGCCATATCTTCTACCACTCTATTTCCTCACAGTGTTTTGTTCTGGCTGCAAGACAATTTGCATACATGAGAACAAAATCTCTGTTCTCAGACTTCTGAGTGTTCATCTTAAGTCAGGTTGATCAGTAATCCATAGGTTCTCATAATATGCATGCTGGATGACTCTTTGGATTAGGATTTATCTCTTTAATTCCCAGTTATGGAGACTGATGGCTAATAGGTGTGTATATGCATTAGTCCATGTGCTGTACATTATTTGTTTGATATGTACATGCAGCTTGTACAGTTCATATGTCCCCACTGTAACTCATTTCCCTAAAGCACAGGCAGTGTGTTTTAGGGAAAATGAGTTACAGTGACCTCTCTCCTTGAATGCACAATAATTTTGCCTGAAAATAGGTTCCTATTGCAGTTTCCTTTCCTATCTTTTGTGACAGCTCCTGAAAAAGTAGATCAAATAAATAGACTGGAACTGGGAAAGAAGCTTAGGCTTTGGAATGGATTTAAATATACATTAGGTAACTTATAATAGCGTGCAGAGTAACGGGAAGTGATAGCAGCAGGAGAGAGAAAACCTATGACCTTTTGATCAGGATGAAAAAAGAAGGGTCTTGAGAGATAAATACACTAAAATTTTCCTATAGCTTTATATGACAGGGGACAGGGTAGCTAGCTAGGTTCCTCTGCTTTTATTGGTTTTTGTGGTTTTTTTGGT
>WBNQ01051640.1:4710-15784 GCA_013401375.1 Spizella passerina | reverse complement strand
GGATGATGGTCATGAGTTTTTCAAATAGATATAAATTTGGTCTATCTGCATATCAGGGGTTAATTCTCCAGTTACAACTTCATGTTATGAAGTCATATTCCCCCAGTTTGCTCCTCCTAATTCACTTTTGTTTATGCTTTTTGGAGCCTGAGGCTGTAGGATGTGCTTGGGTTCCAGGCCCACAGCAATTCTTTTGTCTGACCAAAGTGGGAAGACACTAGTTAACACTTTATATGAAGTTTACAGTTATGCACTAATGCAGCAGAGGATTTGAAAAATATAAAGGCTAAAATCTTAAGGCATCATCACAACAAACTCATCTCTGTGTCTTCATTCATCTTTTTTCAAGTTAAAGCAAAAGGACTGCAAGAGTAATAAAATCATTAAAACTGGGAAAGATCCCTGAGATCTGTTAAACCAGCACCACTGTGTTCACCACTAAACCATATCCCTGAGTGCCATATCCACACCTTTTTTTACACTTCCAGGAATGATTTTACCATCTCCATGAGCAGCCTGTTCCAATGAGGCAAAACTCCATCCTTTAGGGTATGACTCTGCTCCTGGCCTGCTGCTCTGCTGGTTTGCTGCTGCAGTTGTGTGGGCACGAGCAGGCTGAGGTCATCAACCCAAGCACGCCCTGTGGCTAATGACCAGCAACAGATTTTCTATTTGGATATTTCATATCTGAACAATTCAAGATTTATTGCTTCCCCTGAGGTTCTTTTAGGACCAGATTTTTTCATCAAGTTGTTTGTCTAACTCCATCCTCACATGCAACTTCCTACCTCACCACTAAATCAACTATGTAGTGTTTATATTTATTTAGAAGCATTCTGTTCCCTGGTTTTTTTTGTTTGTTTTGTTTTGTTTTTGTTACTGGTTTGCTATTTTGTTGTTGTTCATTAGCATTAACTTTACATTTATTACAATATATTCAGGGTCTAATAAATTCTAATATTGCTTCAGATTGGCATAAACAGTCTGGTATTCTGTGGATATGCTGGAATTATACTTGCCTCTCCTGTGTGAGTTATTTGAATTTGAAACCATGGCAGTCCAGGGCATGTAAAGTGTTGCTAAAGCATAAAATGGCAACAAGCAGGGAATTTATGTATTCTAATGTCAAAAAAAAAAAAAATTCAAATGGTGATTGCTCAGTGAAGAAATTGGACAATAAGGAATGCATGTACAAACTCAGAAGGCCTTTTTGGAAAATCCCAAATTTTACCATTCAGACAATTATTAATGTTTCTTTCTGAAGGTAATTTGCATGTACAGTAAATTTGATATGCAGAATCTTTTCAACTTGTATTCATTGTTAGGGTTTGCCTTGCATGTAAGTGTCAGGCAAGTAATGATCATTTTGTCTCAAGCTCCTGTAGAAAAAATATGATCTTTGGAGAGCTTTGAAAAATGCCATTAATCATCTCTGCTTCACCCACAAGGAAGAATGGTTTTGAGATTAGGGCTTTGGAGGGGCTCTTGGAGGATCTGGTTTGTGTTTCCCAGATCTGTCAAGAACATTCATACATCTTCAGGTTGTAATTCAAAATAGTTTATCTAGCAGCTCAGTAGAAGCCGAAATAACCCCATTTTCAAATGCAATAATTTTGTGAGATATTAAGCCCTCTGTAAACTCCTTTGCAGCTATGGGAGTTCTCAAAAAGACTAAACACGTGTCTCTCTGTACCAAGTTCCTACCTTTAAAATAGGAATCATAGATTGTTTTTACCTTTTTGCCTTCATCTTCCCTTGATTTTCTGTCAATTATAAACATTTTGGAGAGAAACCCCTTTAAACATAAACACAAACTGTGTTTATGTGGTTCCAGGGAGAACATATGTCTTGTTTTTGCCTTTGGGTACATTTGTAAAATGAATCCTAATTTGCAATTATTTAATCTAAAATTAGAAGTCTGGGAAGAGAGTAGGTTAAGAGTTTTCAGACACATTAAAGGCTGTGGCAGAGATGTGGAGATGGCCTATTGATCACCTTGCATGAGAGGCTAAGAGTGTTGAAGGTATTTTGCAGGTTGAGAAGTTTTTGTAAGACAATAGCCATATTCAGCTGATGCACAATCCAGCCTGCTTGTAATATTGGACAACAGACATGTTCACAATGAATAATGGAAATATTCAGAAATGAGGTTGGTATATAATTGAAAAAGATACAAGAAGAAGAGTCATCAGGACTCAGCAAGTTTGTCAGCAAGCTTGGGAAAATGAGCCATGCATGGGCCAAACAAGTGAAAAATTAGGTGTTCCAATCAGCATTCTAGTTTAGACGCGTGAACAGCTAGGATTAACCAATCAGGTATTAGCTAGAGACGCTTAGACAGTAGAGACTTATTATAAATATAGTCTTTTTAGGAATAATAAATTTGGCTTTACTAGATCATATTAGATATGGTGTGATGTCCCTGAACCTCTGCACCCCGCATAAGAGCATAAAGTGTAGCAAAGGAATTCGAGCTCTATATTCAAAAATATGTTATAGAGGTGAAAAGAGAGATGTTCTGGAAAAGTCTGAATGGTTATCACTGGGTCTACACATCACTGAGGGTCTTTTAAAGCGAGCTAGATGGGATCCTGCTATGGGTCTAGAAGGGTAGACTAGATGGCCCAGCAAACTCATTTCCAGCCCAGCTTCTCTGTGACACTCAGCTCTAATTTGCAATTGCCTCAGGCTGAACTAGTGACTTTCCCAAACCCATGCAGTGTGCTGTTCAGAGGGCCAGGATTTGCTCTGCTTCTCCTCTGACTGTTTGCCAGTCGAACTCTCCGTGGACTTCTCCTCAGCAGTGCCAAAGCTAATGCTGCTCTTTCACTTTGGGATGTTTTTTCCTGAAGCACAAAACTCTACCTTGAAATATGAGTTTTCCAGCCGTGAAGGCGAACGTTTGTTTTCACACAGAACTTGAGGCAGGACAGGAGAAGGTGTTTGGTTTTCGGTGACGCTACCCACATGTGATTTTTGGCTGGGTGCAGAGTGTGGAGTGGAAAGCCTTACGTTCCAGCTGGCTTCACTCTACAGCACAGGAGTTCCTGCCAGATTTCTCAGGACAATTTAAATCAGCTCAGGCTCTGGCATGCTCTCTCCTGTGCAAATGGGAAGGTATGAGCATCTGTGCTGGGGGTCTTACTCCTTACCAAAACTCCTGGAGTTAGGTGTTAATGAATGGTGATGAACAGGCACTGCTCAGAGCACAGGGACTGCACTTGTCCTGTGAAATAAAATGTGGCAAAGCCTCTCTTGTCCTAGGGATGAGTGGCACAGCAGGACTTGCATCCAGCCAGATGTTTTTCCTTCAAAACAGGGCAGTCACACATATCCTGACTGCCTGAGGGCAACGATCCAGTCTACAGCCAGCTGTGACTGGGGAGAGTGCTAGCTGGCATGGGCCAAGTTGCTGTTGAGCACTGTTTGAACATTTAAAGAGTACAAATGATCATTTGCTGTGCTTGGACCAATGCCCTGCACCTCCTCAGTTTGCAAGGAGGACCTACAGCAGCAGTGCCAGCACAGCAGGGAGCTCAGTGCTGGGAGGGCCCCGCAGCTGAGCTCGGTAGGATGCGCCTGAGTTCCATCCTGGCAGAACAGCATGTCACTCAGCTGAAGCCTGTGCTGATGCAGCAATTGACTCACACCAGAAATCCAGTGTTTAAACCTTCTTCTAAACTCATGACAAAGCTCTGTGCTGTGCTCCAAGTGCTTTGGCCAAGTATCCAAACACTCAGCTGGGAGTGCCCAGACAGGTGGGGTGCCAGCTCTTACCCCATCTTTTGTGGTTGCTCTGAAAGCTGACAGCACTTGCAGTGTGAGCTGGTGCACCTCTAAGACCTAGTGGCTGGGAGGAACATGCCTGTAGATTCAATGTACCATGTATTTGGGAGATGTTTTGGTTGGGTTCATTTTTGAGGAGAAACAGTTGGTAATTGTCAGCTATGGACCAAGGCTGTCTGAAGACTTTAAAAGGAAATGTTTTCTTCTTGACAGAGGATACATTTAATCAGATTTGGTGGTAGTGCATCTATGGCACCAGAATGAATCTTCTAATCTAAAATGCAAATCAAATTTATTTGGGTTTTTTTGGGTCACTGCCTTATATTCTTTGCTACACTCTCTGAGTCTGTTGCAGGCAGCCACACAGGACCAGTCTCTAACAGTTTATAACATTCAGCATTTGCCTTACAAATGGGGACTAGTGAAGGCTGTGGAGCTGACAGCCCTGTAGCCTGGGGTGGATATGCACTGGTTGTCAGCAGAAATCACACAGTCTCAGCCATGTCAGCTTCACACATCACCTCCCTGTCACAAGCTTGCTTTGGAAGGACCATGTCTGGCTACAAGACCCATGCCATCCCAGGGGAGAGGGGAAATTCATTATGTTTTTGGTATTCAAACCATGACAGCCAACAAGTCTTCCTTTTAGAGTTGTTGGTAACTGTGATTTTTCCTGCTGACTGCTGAAACAAGGGTAGCACATTCATTTCCCTTAATTCATCACTCAGACATAATCTTTTGCCTTTTTGGCATATTTTTTGACTGACATCTCTGTAGTGCTTGAATCCCAATCTGTTGATGCCTGACTGGTTGTGTCCTGGGGAAAAGAGCAATTCCTGTATCCAAACATTCCTCCCAAGAGGCCAGGATGTGGTCTGGTTCACTCTGGCCTGGTGATGCCTTTTCCTGGTGTTAGAAAATTGAGAGGCAGACACAGGTAAGGGATAAGGGGATAAGGAATAAGGGGATAAGGAATAAGGGGATAAGGGATAAGGGGTTTTTACCTCAGTGTTTTAACAAGGATCCTTATGGTGCACCACTTTGCCAGGTGGGATGTGCCACAACACACACACATGATAGGTTGTGCATACAATTTATAGACCCTGCAAATTAGCATTTCTAACAAGGATGCCCCAATGGGAGGCCTGGATGAAGGGTGTGATATTCCCCAATCTGAGGAATTCTCCCCTGGATGGGCCAAATCTCTCATTTACAGGATATGTTCTAGAGAGCACCTTAGTTTCCCAAGGTAGCATAGGGTTTTCCGGCCTCCTACTATGAGTTCTTTAGGATGTTTGGTCTCCTGCCCTCACCAAATACTAGGGCTATGCTGAATTATCAGACTTAAGGAATTACAGGTATGCATGCTAAGAATACCGAGGATACGCAGAAATTATATAAAAGGTATAGAAAAGGCAAAAAATCATCTGGGCATCACTGGCCCAGATCAGAAACCTCAGCAAACTCTGTTCAAATGCCACAGTGGTCACTTCTACCCTATGGATGTAGAAGGGCTCAACTGTTTTGAATTTTCCCTATATTTGTAAAAATAAAATTATTCCTAATCAAATAATTAAAAGTGCTTAGTTTAATTAAGGCTCACATTTATCAGCAACATTTTTAGAGCTCTTTGCTGCTCATTGCTCTTTACAGCAAAGAGCTGTAAAGCTGGAGCACAGAACAGAGGAGAAGAAGGCTGGGTCAGGAATAATGTCACAGCCAGCTTTTAATCCCTCTCCTGATAGTCCATCTTTCATGGTGGCTTGTGTCCATCTGTGTTCATGTGCCAACATGAGCAGAAGCCAGCGTAAGACATCCTTTTGAGCTTTTTGTCAAGGTATCTTTGGCAAGACTTCCATTAATAATTAATTCCAAGAGGAGTTTGTGCTCTCCAGAGTTGGAGCCAAGCCTGGGAGCACAGCCATGGTAAGCTGTACCTGGATTTAACTTGGGTGGAAGGTTTCTGTCTCAGGAAAGCTGCAATTCTTGTAATCTCTCTGCCTGTTTTGGAAGTAAGAGGATGCAGTTTGTTGTGTCTGTGGGTCACCTTGCTAGAGCTTTATGTCTGCTCCACATGCTCAGTGGTGACAGGGACTTATTTTTCTAGGGCTGTTTCTTCTGGTTTTTTTTGGTTTTTTTGTTTTGTTTTTTTTTTTAACTGAGAGTACAAACAGGGTCTTTTGTGCTGAAAAACACCTGATAAATAACAATAGAAGTACAAGAAAATAAATAAATGCAAAACATGTCTGTAAGAGATCAAAACATCATCACATCATAGAATCATAAAGTGGTTTGTGTTGGAAGGGACCTTAAAGATCATCTCATTGCAGCCCCCTGCCCTGGGCAGGGACACCTTCCACTATCCTAGGTTCTCCAAAACCTGTCCAACCTGGCCTTGGACACTTCCAGGGATAGGGCATCAAAAACTTCTCAGGGCAATCTGTGCCAGGGCTTCATCACCCTCACAGTTAAGGATTTCTTCCTGGTGTCCAATCTAAATCTACCCTCTTTAGGCAGGGCATTCTTCTTTCAAGAGCTCAAAGTGTTGGCCTGAGGGAGCTCCATCAGAAAATGGAATTTTGTTTTCACTCAGTCAAACTGAGAGGGAAGAGGATTTTTAATAGATATCTGACTATAACATCACATTTTTGGAAAAATGCAGTCATGATTCATTGTGTCCAAGTGTGGCTCTGAAGCCTTGTCTAGATGGAAATGTTTGTGTGCTGAGAGTATGAGAATAGGAAGTTATCTTTTATCTCTACAGTTTGCTCTATCACAGGAATAAAAAACACAAATGAGAACCAATCTTTGCTCATTAAATCAAATGATTCATACAAGCATGGCTTAAGATATAAGTTCCACTGTAGTTTTACAAAGTGGTTGTAGTGGCATTTACAAGAGAAACCTTGGGAACCCAAGAATCTTGGGAACCCGAGAACCTTGGGGGAGGTTTAGCTGTGCATCTATCATCTATTTTAGTTCTCTGTCATTTGCATCATTTAACTGAGATATGGAAAGATTAAAAGTCAAGGACTCCCCTTTGGCATGAAAAGGAACAACATTTATGGGTTGAATTTGACTTTATCCCACCATCTTTCCCTTAAACCCTGCTGGTGTCCTTGATGGATGAGATGTCCAGTATGAAATCCTTTTGCAATTACATAAGCCTGCTGAATTCTCTGACACAACCTTTTTGGTCCTTGTGTTTACCAGGACAAGAGGACATTAGGGAAAGATGTGGTAATGCATTTCCTTCCTGTTTCTGGGCAGTGGCAGCTCTATGCTGTGCTAACAAAGTGGTTTGATAAAAGTGGTTTGATAAGAGTGTTCAGCTTGGGTTGGCTGAGTTCAATCCCTTCATCCTTGGAGAGGCCAAGAGCTGCTCTCCATGGAGCTCTGACAAGTGGAAGGGACGTGTCCTGCTCCATGAGGGCAGATGGTGCAGCACAGATGGGCTGTTGGAGCAGGTACTTCTGTACACAATCAGTATTTTTGCCACAGATGAGGCTGGAACATGTGCAGGGACAGTTCAGATGAGTCCAGGCAAATTTTTTTCAGCCATGTTCTTTGCCTGTGGAGCAGTTGAGCATTCAGTGTTTCTAAAGGGCTGTCCATTCAGATAACACACAGCTGATAACATCCCTGAGCTGAATAAGTGTCATGCCCTGTGTCTGGGTACAGTCCCACAGGGCTCTTCCAGCTTTCTTTGCTGTGGACAGGCAGCAAATTCAGCTCTTTGCTTGGCCTGACACATCTCCAGGTCATCACTGGGTCCTCTGTCCGTTGTGCTGCCACAGACCTGTGATGTGATGTCCCACATGCTCTGAGCCCTGAGGAGCAGCAGTGACCTCCCAGGCTTGGGCAGCTGCTTAGTCTTTGTATTTGACCTCTGGACTTCACTGAGCACTTCTGTACTGATGAACAAAATTGTGCCAAAGCCCAGCTCTTGACACCTTGGTGAGGCTGGTGGTGCCCTGGCAACTTGATCTAATGGGTGGCATCCCTGCCATGGCAGGGGCTTGGAACTTGGTGTCCTTAGGGTTTATTTCAGCCCAAGCCATTTAAGATTCCATAATTCTATGATCCATGACACTGGAACTCTGTGGACCTCTGCTAAGTTACAGAAATGACCTTTTATGTTGCATGGTCTGTAACGTGGCTTAGAAGTCAGCAGGGACCACATGCTGTTCCCAGCAGGCATTTTGGATGGAGTCACCTTGTTTTGAGTGTGAAGACAGTGTAATGACACAAAAGTCACACTGTACCAGGTGAATGGTGTGTTTAATTTTCTTGCATCACAGCAACCACAGTTTACCTCTTCAAGAACATATAAGAGTGGAGGTTAATGCTCTTTGTGTCATTGTAAACAGTTTCAAGGATCAGGTGATCCTTATTTTATCTATCACAAAATCTTCACAGATCTAAACAGAACACTGGAAGGACCACATACATTTTCCTTCCCAGGTTTCCTCATTGTTTNGGAAGTAAGAGGATGCAGTTTGTTGTGTCTGTGGGTCACCTTGCTAGAGCTTTATGTCTGCTCCACATGCTCAGTGGTGACAGGGACTTATTTTTCTAGGGCTGTTTCTNGAGGAGTGGCTGAGGGAGTTGGGGGTGCTTAGTGTGAAAGCTCAGAGAGGACCTCACTGCTCCCTACAGTTCNCTGAGAGTACAAACAGGGTCTTTTGTGCTGAAAAACACCTGATAAATAACAATAGAAGTACAAGAAAATAAATAAATGCAAAACATGTCTGTAAAAGATCAAAACATCATCACATCATAGAATCATAAAGTGGTTTGTGTTGGAAGGGACCTTAAAGATCATCTCATTGCAGCCCCCTGCCCTGGGCAGGGACACCTTCCACTATCCTAGGTTCTCCAAAACCTGTCCAACCTGGCCTTGGACACTTCCAGGGATAGGGCATCAAAAACTTCTCAGGGCAATCTGTGCCAGGGCTTCATCACCCTCACAGTTAAGGATTTCTTCCTGGTGTCCAATCTAAATCTACCCTCTTTAGGCAGGGCATTCTTCTTTCAAGAGCTCAAAGTGTTGGCCTGAGGGAGCTCCATCAGAAAATGGACTTTTGTTTTCACTCAGTCAAACTGAGAGGGAAGAGGATTTTTAATAGATATCTGACTATAACATCACATTTTTGGAAAAATGCAGTCATGATTCATTGTGTCCAAGTGTGGCTCTGAAGCCTTGTCTAGATGGAAATGTTTGTGTGCTGAGAGTATGAGAATAGGAAGTTATCTTTTATCTCTACAGTTTGCTCTATCACAGGAATAAAAAACACAAATGAGAACCAATCTTTGCTCATTAAATCAAATGATTCATACAAGCATGGCTTAAGATATAAGTTCCACTGTAGTTTTACAAAGTGGTTGTAGTGGCATTTACAAGAGAAACCTTGGGAACCCAAGAATCTTGGGAACCCGAGAACCTTGGGGGAGGTTTAGCTGTGCATCTATCATCTATTTTAGTTCTCTGTCATTTGCATCATTTAACTGAGATATGGAAAGATTAAAAGTCAAGGACTCCCCTTTGGCATGAAAAGGAACAACATTTATGGGTTGAATTTGACCCAGGAGACGACTTTATCCCACCATCTTTCCCTTAAACCCTGCTGGTGTCCTTGATGGATGAGATGTCCAGTATGAAATCCTTTTGCAATCACACAAGCCTGCTGAATTCTCTGACACAACCTTTTTGGTCCTTGTGTTTACCAGGACAAGAGGACATTAGGGAAAGATGTGGTAATGCATTTCCTTCCTGTTTCTGGGCAGTGGCAGCTCTATGCTGTGCTAACAAAGTGGTTTGATAAAAGTGGTTTGATAAGAGTGTTCAGCTTGGGTTGGCTGAGTTCAATCCCTTCATCCTTGGAGGAGGCCAAGAGCTGCTCTCCATGGAGCTCTGACAAGTGGAAGGGACGTGTCCTGCTCCATGAGGGCAGATGGTGCAGCACAGATGGGCTGTTGGAGCAGGTACTTCTGTACACAATCAGTATTTTTGCCACAGATGAGGCTGGAACATGTGCAGGGACAGTTCAGATGAGTCCAGGCAAATTTTTTTCAGCCATGTTCTTTGCCTGTGGAGCAGTTGAGCATTCAGTGTTTCTAAAGGGCTGTCCATTCAGATAACACACAGCTGATAACATCCCTGAGCTGAATAAGTGTCATGCCCTGTGTCTGGGTACAGTCCCACAGGGCTCTTCCAGCTTTCTTTGCTGTGGACAGGCAGCAAATTCAGCTCTTTGCTTGGCCTGACACATCTCCAGGTCATCACTGGGTCCTCTGTCTGTTGTGCTGCTACAGACCTGTGATGTGATGTCCCACATGCTCTGAGCCCTGAGGAGCAGCAGTGACCTCCCAGGCTTGGGCAGCTGCTTAGTCTTTGTATTTGACCTCTGGACTTCACTGAGCACTTCTGTACTGATGAACAAAATTGTGCCAAAGCCCAGCTCTTGACACCTTAGGGAGGCTAGTGGTGCCCTGGCAACTTGATCTAATGGGTGGTATCCCTGCCATGGCAGGGGCTTGGAACTTGGTGTCCTTAGGGTTTATTTCAGCCCAAGCCATTTAAGATTCCATAATTCTATGATCCATGACACTGGAACTCTGTGGACCTCTGCTAAGTTACAGAAATGACCTTTTATGTTGCATGGTCTGTAACGTGGCTTAGAAGTCAGCAGGGACCACATGCTGTTCCCAGCAGGCATTTTGGATGGAGTCACCTTGTTTTGAGTGTGAAGACAGTTTAATGACACAAAGGTCACACTGTACCAGGTGAATGGTGTGTTTAATTTTCTTGCATCACAGCAACCACAGTTTACCTCTTCCAGAACATATAAGAGTGGAGGTTAATGCTCTTTGTGTCATTGTAAACAGTTTCAAGGATCAGGTGATCCTTTTTTTATCTATCACAAAATCTTCACAGATCTAAACAGAACACTGGAAGGACCACATACATTTTCCTTCCCAGGTTTCCTCATTGTTTATGGCAATGAAGCTGGTGAAGGGTCTAGAAAACTTCTTATGAGGAGTGGCTGAGGGAGTTGGGGGTGCTTAGTGTGAAAGCTCAGAGAGGACCTCACTGCTCCCTACAGTTCCCTGAAAGGAAGTTGTAGCCAGGTGAGGGCCAGTCTTTTCTACCATGTCTCAAGTGAAAGGACAAGAAGAAATGACTTTCAGTTGCACCAGGGGAGGTTTGGATTAGATAATAGAAAAAAAATAATTAATTGAGAGACAGTTGGGCATTGGAATAAGTTGCCCAGGGAGGTGGTGGAAT
>WBNQ01051637.1:0-16068 GCA_013401375.1 Spizella passerina | reverse complement strand
AACATGACACAACCTACTTTTGCCAAAACCATATTGAATTTATCTTATTTAAACTTCATGTTCCTTGTTACTCTTCCATACAAAATCTGCGTATTTTATTAAAAATAAATGATAATTCTTTTGGATATTCCACTCTTCCTTATCAGATACATGTATCACACTTACTTGCTTCTAATGGGAAGCAATAAAGTACCGTGACCAAAACTGCATCTTCTTTTAAAACAACTCAGTGGACATTATCCAGGCTGTTCAGATTTCACACAATACCTGCTTATTTTTGAATTCACCATGGATGTTATCATTCCATTTCCTATTCCTGGATAATCTTTTCTTAGTCATTTATACAATTTCTTCAATTAAAACTGGGGCAAAGTATTAAGATGTGTGACATTCAGTGTCCCCTAATCTCCATCTGATTCTCAGGATATGACCCCACTTGTGCCCTTCATATTATTTCTATAGTACTGTGGTTAGAAATTTTATACTTTTGTTTTGTTTCTTTGAAGGATCTAGCTCAGATAGATATTTTGCCCTTTTGACTCTATTTTTCAGACCCACACACTGATAGACAATCTCATTTCAGTAAATTCCCTGATCACCTACTATATCCTGTTTGGGATGTTTAGCAGTCCAGGCAGGCCGATAGATCTTTCTTTCCTACGTACTGCTGCTTAACACTCAACCCCAGATTACTGAAATTTTCTCTTCATGTGATTCCATGGGTCATTTGCATTTTAGTCCATGAGTGCCTCTTTGTTGCTTTTATTGCCTCAAAATGTGGAATCTTTAACTATTTCTAATCTTTGCCTACCCTGTGCTTGAGCCTATTGTGGGAGTTTTGAACCTATTTGTGCTTGCCCATTCCAAGAATACTGTCTCAAACATTTCTCTCAGCTCAGTCCAAACTCTTGAATTAAGATTCATGGCTTTTATAGTAAATGTAACATGGTAGTTATAATTTTTTTCTTGTTAAAGAAATTTTTCTGGTATTTTCTCCAAGAACATCTAAGCTGCTGTCATGGTATAATTAATACTGTAACTTATTAGCTATTTTTTTTGGTCAAAACCATTTCTAGGAAATCTATGTATTTCTCTCATAGTTTCTAAGAGTCTTCTAGCACATATACAACTCTGTTTTGCAGATTATAAAATATGTTAGGGAGTGCTCTTGGCTCCTTTAAAGACAACATCTTCTTTCAGTTCATTCTCTAAATTTTCTCTTACATGCTCGGAAAATGACTATGGGAAGTTTCAGCTTTGACACCTGTTGTGAGTAAAAAGGAGTCATAGGATTAATAAAGATAGTACATGAAAAGAGGTATGATGAGTAACACTCAAGCAACTCCTGTATCAGCCCCTCCTATGCAATTTTATTATGCATCTTTGATGTGAGAAAAAATAAAGCTGTGCAGAACAAACACATCCGGTTTCAAAGTATTTGACAAGCTGCTGTCATTCTGTTCTTGATTTATATGTATGTAACTAGAAAAAATGGAGATGAAAGCGTGATACAGAACTAATTCAAGATTTTAAATGTACCCAATGTGTTTCATAAGAGGCACAAAAGCATTTGTCTCATGACACTTAATGCCCTCACCTCTGCTAGATGTCTAGGAAAATACAACAGACAGACATTATGAGAGAAAAATAAAATTAACCTGCTTTACCACCCTTTTGAAGGTCCATTACATTCATACTATCTCTCACAGAATAAAAGTAGAAAACTGATAGTTTAAGAAACAAAGCATGTGTGCATTGTCTTTTCTCAGTATACTCTTCAACTCTGCCAATCAGTGTTTAGGGATTTCCAAAGTCAAGCAGTCAGGACTGTGTCTCTAGCAATCACTGATGAGCACACCTTGTGCTATTGTTTCTGATCATTTTTCTGACATATTTATGCTTCTTTACTCTATAATAAGATAGTACTAAGGTGCACCATATAATTATTTACTATAAAAATAAACATGCCTGCTTTTACTTGTTTTTATCTTATTGCCTTGGCATCCCCGTTGACACCTTTAAATTCTCAGCTTGCAAGAAACTGTGATTAAATATTCCCTATTATTGTCCATATGTCATTTGTTACCTCGCAATTCCCTGTCATAGTTCTTTTCCTCACCTATCTAACCTACTATCCACTGCCTTCCATTGTTCATTCTGGATTTAGTTTCCTTGTATGAAAACCACTTTTTAGTTCTTTTCTTGATAGATTCTCTGTCTCCTGTAGGTGCTTTCTGAGATGCCTGAACTAGTATGAAGAATTTTCAGTGTGAATTCCTTCATTCACACAGTGACAGGATTCTGCTTTCAATTTTGTATCCCCCGTCTTCCTTTCCTAATAAGTTTTGATATTTCAGTTGCTTTTCAAATGCCCCTGAGTAATGACCTGAGGTTTTCTGGGAAATGAAAATTCCTTTCCCATTCCAGAGGGGATTCTGCACTGAAAGCTGTTCATGCTTTTTCCTGCAACTCTGGACCAAGTGTGTACACTTGCAGAAAACAATCACTTATATTTTGATAATCATGAAGATCAGTTGGCTAAATACTTGTTAAACACAGAAAAAAAGCTGCACTACTTTCTTACCTACAAGACATATTTTGCCTTCTACTGCTCAATAATAAGAGTTTTTGCTTCCTTTTGGTCTTGGTTTTGGCCTGAACTTGGCAAAACCCCTTGCCTATAATATTTACTGCATTGTCACTCGGAGATAGAAAATTCTGGATTTTCACTTCCAAATAAACTGATATAGCAGCAAAAATTTTCCTGGATTTTTACTGGGAGACACAGCTTTTCAACCAAGTGTTAAAAATGCCCATGCAGTTTAAATAAACTGTTTCAATCTAATTTAAAGATTCATTATCTGTATTTAAAATTATCTTATAAAAACAAGAACTATTTAATACAATGAAACTGTTTAAATCATAAAAGTTTTTTATATAAAGATCTGGATGTATATATACTTAAATGGCAAAGAATTTGTTTCCTCCTTTTTTGTTTGAAATTACTCTATGAAATACCTGATTATTTCCCCTTTGAAAAAAGCACATGAAAATCAAGCTCTGCTTGACAACAGGTATACTCAGATCATGAAAAGTACACCTTTTGCTAGACAAATAGTGGTTTTCATATAAGAATAGTAATTAGAATTAATAAGTGCAAACAAGAAAAGCTGGCTTAAGCACAGAGGGTGCATTTTATTATTCTCTAATGTAAAACTGATATAAATAAAAATTTGGATAAGCATTTAAATGAAAACAGTTTCAAAATTGGGGATTTTATCTTAAATTTCAGAGTATGCTTGTATTTTATGAGAAAAACAGAAGTGCAAAATACGAGTCTATAGACTCCAGTGCCTTATTCAATCCAACCCTCATGTGGGAATGAGTAATGTGGAAAGCTTCAGACCACTGATAATAATTATTCTCTAAATTAAAGATGAGCTTTAACCCATCTTCTTTGATGATTAAGAAAGCCAAATTTTCAAAGCTAATTAGTTTCTCAGTAAGGGTCATTGTTGTTTATTGTTCAGGTACTCTTAAGGTAATTAGTATGCCTGACCTAAATTAGGCACATTTCGCACATTTTATTAACAATGCACAGTAGCAGAAACCCCTGACCAAAATAAATGCTGTGCCTCTCACTTCTGAGGTGGCCTACCAAGGAAGCAAATTTCACATCCAAGGATGTGATCCAACATAAACATCTGGCTGCAGGTTCTTGGTTACTCGACCAACAAAGGTTGCACCATCCTGCTGCTCAGGGAAAAGTGGCTTCCATGTTTTCCAAATTCTTTATTGGTGTGATGTTGCTTCATGTGCAGTGAGCACAGCCAGACAGAAAAGGACTCTGAACTATCAAAGGAAGCAGTAAGGAGTGGCTTGCCATTCCATCTCAATAGCTTGCTATCTCAGCAGTAGTAGCTGATTTTACAGAAAAAGAGTAGAAATAATAAATTATTGAATTATCCCTCCTACCTATAAAAAACATACATAATCTCTTCCAGCTTCCAACCATTAGCATCTTAGAACTTTCTGAATGAAAGGTGAAACTGCTTTTAATATCCAAGATCTAATTATCCTGATAGACTATGAGAAAGTATGCAGTCCTTCCCAGCTTGTCTTCTCTATTGTTACAAATTGTGTATCCCTCTAACATACTCCTTCTTTTTGCCAAGCTCAAGAATCTGATCCACTTGGTCTTCACAGCTACAATCTTTTCTTGTTGCTTTTATTGGTACTGTTTTTGCTTCTACTACCCCTTCTACTACCTGTGGCTACAGAGAATATAACATTAAACATTAAGAGGTTTATGTTGTTTCTTTCAAAAGAATTATGCTGGTTTATTTCCCTTTGATTGACATTAGTCACTGAGCTCAAGATATTTGCAGAGAACCTGTTCTCAGCAAAGTAGCAGCAAGGCTAGAGCCTGCCATTCTATTCACATCACATTAGTTCCGTTACTACATTAATTTGAAATTTCAGTTATCAATTTAGCATCTTTTCACTCCTCTTTGAGTGAAACATGGTAACATTTTTGTTTTACTTTTGGTAGCCAGCCTTAAATGTGGCTGTCATGAATACAACAAATTCTCCATTGTTACTGTGTTACTACTAATCTCCTTTCACACATCCTTTATGAAAAGATGGTCAGGTCCAGCTGCCAACCTCCTCTACAACACAACTTACACAATTCTTCTTTTCCCTACTTAAAACTATTTATGATCACAGAAAAGCCTCTACTCCTATTGCAATTTTAATTTAGGATATTTTTTGGTGATAGGATTTATCAAGCTTTGGTGATAGGATTTACCAAGGCCACCCTTTAATAATCCCTTATACTAACTGGTCTCCAAGATAATCAAATTACAAGTAAGATTTTTCTGTTAAAACTTTTCCCTCATGATTATCATGCATACCGGTGCTGTCAAAGTATTAAGTAAAACTGTTGGAGGATTCAATCTGCAATTATGTGATTCTGTTGTGGAATTTAGTAGGGTCTCTTTGCCCAAAACAGCACGGAAAAACAGGGATGTTTCCTCCCCCACACTCTTGTTGCTTGACTCTAGACCTAAGAATGCACTCACAGGAACTTTAAATATAAACATACCCTTGCCCACCCATGGCCAAAAGCATGGTGTGGGAAGAAAGTTAATTCAGAGCTCCAGCTATGAGACATTGCTCATGATCAAACCAAAGCCTTGAAATCGGTGTATAAGCTCACGGACACACACCTCATAGGGCAGGGATTTACTCCAGTTACACAATACAGCTTTTCCTATGGGCAGGACAGCCCATTGTCAAATACCTCTCTGCTGTACAAATGCTTCCTGGTGATGAGGAAGGCGTGAATGACTCTAAAAAAGTGCTGTGACTAAAAGGTATTTACTCAGGTGGAATTTCCAACTGGATTTTTGAACAACTGAGTGACTTTGATGCAACTGACGTTAAGGAAGACCCAAGACTTTCTGGGAGGAGCTCATGGTAGCACAGGAGCACACGAGAGACCAGCCAAGCTGTGCCAAAGTCAATGGCCTCTCTAGCCCAGTGTGCTTTCCCCGGCTGTGGCTGTAAGCCAACAGCCAGGAAAAGGCAGCCTTGGGCTGAGGGTACCACAATCCCATCTCATTACTGTTCCTGTCTATATCTTTCCTTCCAGCATTTGACCTGTCTTCCCTTAATTCCTGCTTTCTCAACCACAGCAGCAGCATCACATGCAGTGTAGGGGTCCAGTGTGTTACTGCAAGTACTGAACAGCATGTGGGAGGAGGAAAACATGAGTGGTACGAAGCCAGGCCAGAATTTTAAGATTGTTAATTAGGGCTTTGGAATAGACAGTCTGGGTCAACCCAATCTAGGCACCTATTCTGACAGATGTGGGTTTGCCCCACACTGACACGAAGCAAAGAATTCAAAAGTTCAAAAATGAAGTTTTGACCACAAGGTAAATATTCTGAGTTATTAGGTTTGGATGGAAATTATTGCAGGTCCAGACAATTCATTCCTTTTCTATGTCCACAAGTGCTTGAATGGAGCATAATAAATTAAAATAGTTAGAAATTTGGCTCTGTGCTTCCCACCAGGCTGGAAAGCTCACTAAAGCAAAGAAGAGGGTCTGATGCAGCTGCAGGGGGCTGCAGGGGACTGAGGGCTCTTATTTTGTGCTTATCTGAGCACTTCAAGTGGGACAGCCACTGTGAGCTGCTTCTTAAGACAAATCATGCTTTACCCATTCAAATAAAAAAATAAAAAAAAAAAAAAAAAGAAAGAAGTGATGTAGCCTTTTTTGGTCTGCTCCCACTGAGTCTGTATAATGTTATTCGGTGCAATGTTTAGGGTGCAACCATCAGCAGAGCCATCCTACAACACCAACATGCCATGGAGTACTGCAGCACATAGTTGTGACTGTTATCATAGGTTATCACAGGTTACCACAGGTTACCTACAGAGTGCCCCATGCCCACAGTGCACTGCTATGTAGCCAGCTGCTCACACATCTCTGCGGATGCCCATGTGATTGGGGGGGACACGGCCATGCTTTGAGGCATTCCAGCATTCTCATGCCCATACAAACATGCACATCCCACTGCCACTGCCCGACGGTTTTACCCCTCCCTACCCTCTTGCCACCTACAGTCATTACTGGTGACCTCCAGCAGTGAATGTCTCATGCTGTCAAATTCAACTGATCTCTCCTTATTAGCTTAAAATTGTAAAAAATAGGTTTATTTTTCAGATTTTTTGCTTCTGAACTGTGAATTTCAATGTACACGAATGTACACAAATAGCGCAATCTACTTGGTCTCCTTTTTGGCGTGCTTTGGAACTGGCTACAATAATAATTGAGTGGCTACAATAATAATTGTTTCTAAAGCAAAACGTGGAATAAAATGTAGCCGGCAATAGAAACACCATTCCTTGCTTCAGGCTGAAAGGTCTTTTGAACTCAGGCTGCTCCCGTGAGAAGCCCACCTCCTGCGTGTGCAGCCCGCGTCTCCGGGTTTGTCACTGTCATTCCGGCTTTTCTTCACCTGAAGCCAATTCGAAACCCAGAAGCCACAGGCGAGCACGCGCGGCCTCACACAGATCAGCACAATCCTCCCGAAAAGAAGAAACCCGGCCGAAAATCCTAAACTTTGGCTCAGAGCGCAGAGCACCATGTCCTGCCATGGCGGCCGCCGGCCGGCACCGCCCCGACGGGACGGGACGGGACGGGACCCGCCCGTGCGGAACCTGCGCCCCGCGGAGCGCGGCCCGCAGGGAAAGGGAAGGCAAGGGAAGGGCAGGGAGAAGGGAGGGGAGGGAGGCGAGGGTGCCGCGCCCGGGAGCGGCACGCCGGGGCGGGGGCAGCGCTGTCCCGGGCGCGGCTCCGCTCGGTTCTGCGCGCAGCCGGCGCCGCGGCGGGGCGGGGCAGCGAAGGGAGGGCACGGGCAGCGCCGGGCCGCGGAGGTGGGCGGCGAGCGGGCGGGGTGTTCCAGCGCCGGGCCCGGGCCGGGCATTACCCAAAAGGAGGAAAAAAAAAAAAGGCAGTAATTAAAGTCGCCGCTGCCGCGCGCGGTCCCACCCTCCCACCGGCCGGCTCCCGTGGCAGACGGGAGGGGACAGCAGAGCCGCGCTCCCGCCGAGTCGCGCCGCCACCTCCGCCGCCACTTCGCGCTCGCTCCCTCGCCCGCCGTGGCAGCACCGACGGCGGCGGCTCCCCCCTTCCCGCCCAGCCCCGCGCACCATGGCCCCCGCAGCCCCCCGCCTGGTCCTCGGCCTCCTGGTGAGTGAGGGACGGAGGGAGGGAGGGAGCGAGCGGGATCGCTGGCATGAGTGGGATGAGTGGGTGGGCGCCGGGGCCGAGGGGAGCGCACCTGGCCGCGCCTTTCCCCCGCGCTGTTCCTGCTGCACCGCGGGTGCGCAGCGCTCAGGGGAGGCATCCGAGCGGTGATCTCTGCCTGCCTCTTGGCTCCAAGTCGGGTTTCTGCTCGGCGGGGCCCTTGCGAGGGGCGCGGAGCAGCGCGGAGGCTGCACGGCCGCGGGGCGCTCTCGGGGGCTTCGGCGCGGGCAGGAATCCAGCGGGATGCGCAGCTCGCTTGGGACAGGTGGTCCGGTGGCTTTTGGAGCTTCCCGCGGGGTTACGCGACGGGCACACGCTCGGGTCGCTGATGCTGCTGCTGCTGGATATTCATAGGAAAAAAAATACCGCAGTTGATTTTATTTAAATCTCGCACTCTGCCTCTCCCCACCTGGTTCTCCTTTTTCCGTGGGAAGGATTGTTCCACAGTGTGGAGCGTGTTGAGCTGCCCTAAAAGAGTTGGTTGTGCATGNAAAGCAAAACGTGGAATAAAATGTAGCCGGCAATAGAAACACCATTCCTTGCTTCAGGCTGAAAGGTCTTTTGAGCTCAGGCTGCTCCCGTGAGAAGCCCACCTCCTGCGTGTGCAGCCCGCGTCTCCGGGTTTGTCACTGTCATTCCGGCTTTTCTTCACCTGAAGCCAATTCGAAACCCAGAAGCCACAGGCGAGCACGCGCGGCCTCACACGGATCAGCACAATCCTCCCGAAAAGAAGAAACCCGGCCGAAAATCCTAAACTTTGGCTCAGAGCGCAGAGCACCATGTCCTGCCATGGCGGCCGCCGGCCGGCACCGCCCCGACGGGACGGGACGGGACGGGACCCGCCCGTGCGGAACCTGCGCCCCGCGGAGCGCGGCCCGCAGGGAAAGGGAAGGCAAGGGAAGGGCAGGGAGAAGGGAGGGGAGGGAGGCGAGGGTGCCGCGCCCGGGAGCGGCACGCCGGGGCGGGGGCAGCGCTGTCCCGGGCGCGGCTCCGCTCGGTTCTGCGCGCAGCCGGCGCCGCGGCGGGGCGGGGCAGCGAAGGGAGGGCACGGGCAGCGCCGGGCCGCGGAGGTGGGCGGCGAGCGGGCGGGGTGTTCCAGCGCCGGGCCCGGGCCGGGCATTACCCAAAAGGAGGAAAAAAAAAAAAGGCAGTAATTAAAGTCGCCGCTGCCGCGCGCGGTCCCACCCTCCCACCGGCCGGCTCCCGTGGCAGACGGGAGGGGACAGCAGAGCCGCGCTCCCGCCGAGTCGCGCCGCCACCTCCGCCGCCACTTCGCGCTCGCTCCCTCGCCCGCCGTGGCAGCACCGACGGCGGCGGCTCCCCCCTTCCCGCCCAGCCCCGCGCACCATGGCCCCCGCAGCCCCCCGCCTGGTCCTCGGCCTCCTGGTGAGTGAGGGACGGAGGGAGGGAGGGAGCGAGCGGGATCGCTGGCATGAGTGGGATGAGTGGGTGGGCGCCGGGGCCGAGGGGAGCGCACCTGGCCGCGCCTTTCCCCCGCGCTGTTCCTGCTGCACCGCGGGTGCGCAGCGCTCAGGGGAGGCATCCGAGCGGTGATCTCTGCCTGCCTCTTGGCTCCAAGTCGGGTTTCTGCTCGGCGGGGCCCTTGCGAGGGGCGCGGAGCAGCGCGGAGGCTGCACGGCCGCGGGGCGCTCTCGGGGGCTTCGGCGCGGGCAGGAATCCAGCGGGATGCGCAGCTCGCTTGGGACAGGTGGTCCGGTGGCTTTTGGAGCTTCCCGCGGGGTTACGCGACGGGCACACGCTCGGGTCGCTGATGCTGCTGCTGCTGGATATTCATAGGAAAAAAAATACCGCAGTTGATTTTATTTAAATCTCGCACTCTGCCTCTCCCCACCTGGTTCTCCTTTTTCCGTGGGAAGGATTGTTCCACAGTGTGGAGCGTGTTGAGCTGCCCTAAAAGAGTTGGTTGTGCATGAAACACTTTTTCAGCGATTTTCTTTGCATTCTGTTTTTTGTATTTGTACATAATTATCAGCTCCAGAAGGGCCTTTGGCGAGCAGAGCAGGGTAGTTCTCTCTCACGTTTTTATTTTTTTCAATTTATAGTAGATGAGTAAAAGTGATTTTTCTATTGTTTCCTAGCCCCTTTCCTCCGTATTAACATTGCATTCACAAAAAGAGGGGAGATGGTCAGTTGAGCCTGTGAAAGAAAAATACTTGGTAGTGTTGAAACACTGAATTTATTATTGTAATATTATTTATATATGCACATTTTAATGATAATGTTACTATTTCAGACACTGTGTGCCTGCCTTTGCCAGGATATTAAAGTAAAAGTGAAAGAAATGCAAGCACCTTTATTCATATATCTAATTGAAAAAAGGAAAAAATTCTTCTGTCAAGCAGAAAAAACCAAACAACACTCAAAGGAAAAAAATCCTGAGGTGTCTTCTTTGTGTAAAGTGAAAGGACATTGCAACTTTTTTTTACCTGATGTTTCCTTATGTCTTGATGTCCATGAATAACTACCACTTACTTTTGTTTAACTTCTCAATAGTTTTTTGTGCTGACATCAGACGGGGCTTGGCATTACTATTTTAAAATTAGATGTCACATTGACTCTTAAAATATTTCAGAACAGTGTAAAAATATGTTGTGATTCCAATAACTTAAAAAAATAGTGCAATGACTTTCAGGAGAGAGTTTTTTATTGTCTATTAATAAGGAAAGCCTACTAATACATAAGCAGGGATGTTTAAATTATTTGTATATATGCAATTTTTATATCTGCGTATATATATAAGGAACTATATGAAGAGCTTTTATGATGCAGACACAGCATTTTTTTTCTAAAGGGTCCTAATGTCTTTCAGAGTTTAAAGTATTTTTATTTAAATATTTTCTTAATAAGCATCAGAAGTAATTTTCAGGATTTCCATTAGCTATATACTTCATTATACCTTTAATCCTAAAGGTATGTGCAAAATAAAAATGCTTTTCCTTTTTTGCTAGACTTTCATCCTGAAAGAGTAAATGCACATAAAAGGATGGATAGATTTGTTTACATTTTTCTATGTCTTTGTTTAATTGTCTGTGTGATTTTTGGATTACAATTTTAAACACAGAGATAGAAACTAGGCAAAAACACATACATATAATCTGAGATCAGGATTCACTCTCTTGTGCTGAGGAAAATCTTTGTACCTCTATGTAATTCTTTTTAGAAAAAGGTCTGGTTATCTACTACTCATTTGAATTTTAGGAGGACCCTATTTTGTAACTGGTTATATGGGAGTGGACTGCTGTGATGCACGACATTTTATTTATGTCACATCTAATTGCTGAAGCTACGTTTAATTAGTTTGTTGAGAGTGCACTTTTAAGATGCAAAGTGATATATAAGTGCAAGTGTCGTCATGTGGTTTTAATGAGACACTTGTCCCTTTAATGTTCAGCATCGCCACAATTCTCATAAACTGAGTGTTGGTGCATTAAACTCTAATACTTAGAGACCTGGGATCTAAATTGGCCAGGAATGTTGTTAGAGGGAGTGCACAGAGAAGATGTATTTTATTGTATCTCTTCTGAAGTAGGAGTGTAGGCAAAATCCTCTAGTCAAAGGGAAATGTTGCTGTTAGTGCCAGTGGTGCAGTTATTTTAGCAAAAAAAACTAAACACGACCCTTGGACAAATACAGCAGGCGTAGTCAGATCTTGTTTC
This sequence comes from Spizella passerina, assembly GCA_013401375.1. Classification (NCBI taxonomy): domain Eukaryota; kingdom Metazoa; phylum Chordata; class Aves; order Passeriformes; family Passerellidae; genus Spizella; species Spizella passerina. The sequence goes on along the minus strand of WBNQ01051637.1, from coordinate 4,572 downwards.
CAGTTTGAAACTTTGTATACTGTGCTGCACGGTACCTGAATTTTTGGGGAGGAGTTCTCTCAGTGCTGTTTCACTTGCTTGTCATAACAAACAAACAAACCAACCAAAGTTAGCATCAGTGTCTAGTTCAAAATACCATGTAATTATGTGGGTTTTTTTCCTGATTTCTTCATTTGTTTTCTAGGTGCTGAGTTTGTGCTGTGAAGCTTGCAAGAAAGTAATTTTTCGTGTTCCTTCTGAACTAGAGGCTGACAAGTTAGTTGGCAGAGGTGAGAGAAACTATGAAATTCCCAGCTTAACAACGCAGCATTGCACCTTTGCTGGAGATGCTGTTAACAGTGGAGGAGACTTTATTTTTAATGGAATGAATGGATGACTGGAGAGCCAGCTAAACAGCTGGATCAGCTTTTTATGAAGGATACGCCCTGTGTTTGTTACGGATTTGAACACCAGCTCCCTTCACCTTTTGCATAAAGAGCTATTGTCAGATTACAGGATTTAATCTGAAACTAAAATGCCAGAATTTAATATTTTCAAAATTTGGAGTTTAAGGCTTACAATTTAAATAAATGCTCGATATTCCAAACTGCACCCATAACCCATGGTCATATGAAGAAGAGAATAAGTCATTTGGACAAAGGAAATAATAAAAAAAGAAGACAAAACCTGCTTAACCAGGCACCCAGAGGCTGCTTCTGTGTGAAACATGGATGTGATTGCTCAGCAGTGCTGGGGCATTCAGAGCACACGAGGGGACGTGTTGCAGAGGTGTCCTGCATGCACATTCTGTTGGGAGAGTGCTCCTGTCTGACTGGACAGTCTGCCTCAGTTCAGGGCACCTTGCAGGTGACTGGGAGGAATAGAGGAGACCAGAAAACATCCCACTCCTATTTTTTTTTCAAACCAGTCTTTCAAAGGCAGCTTTGAAAGGTGTGGCATAGGAGGTGCTGAAGGAGTCTGTGCTGCCTGAGACTGAATTTGAGAATTCAGAGGTGCCCTTTGTGAGTCCTGTGACAACAGTGAAGTGTGCTCCAAGTCTGCAGTCCTAATCCATAGTTCTGTAGAAAGAACTAATAAAGTGAATTGGTAGTTCATCACAATTGCTCAGAAAATCCAGCCTTATAGTGAAAATTCCTTGATGTTACTTTTAAATTTCAAAACAAAGAATGCTGCTGCAGCTGTGTGAGTTTTCATAGACTTTAACATTTCACTATGTAAATAAGCTTCATTTATATAAAAATAAAACTTCATGTTATTGCAGTGCTTTGAAAGAACTTGCATAACATGGAACTCTTAAACTCTTTTCCCCCCAAAACTTTTAACAAAACCATTATAGCTCAAAAGACATTACTTAAGCATTTATGGAGAAATATTTTGAATTGATAAAAGGACCATACCTTAACAGTGAAATTAGTCAGGATTTTCCTGCTTATCATAAGGGTACTTTATATCTTATACTAGAGTTTTAAAGAAAAAAGTCCCACAAAACTATAACTAATGGACCACAGGGCTGACTCATATAATCATCAGAAACAATATCTCCAGTCTGGTGTTTTTGGAAATGCAGTGCTGTAATAGGCAGCAGTATAAGGCACATTTAAGTGAGGCAGTGATATTCTTTTCAATACTATGTTTGCACTCTACAGATGAAAAAAGGATAGGAGTCGCTGCTGCAGTACCATAGAAAGTCTAGGAAATCTTCATTTGTGCATTTAAAGGACAGACTTAAGAGGAAGAAGAAATCACATAGCATTTTAAATTATGGTTCCCATCAGTTTTTGCACTTTTGAAAGCGGAATGAAATTTAGTTTATTGAAAATGTCGTTTACATATACAGGATGTAATTCTGAATCTTCATGAATTTTGCAATCAGCTTTCATACAGCTGTGTCCCACCCACTATGATACCATTGAAAGAGTATTGAAAAGTTTTGGTTTTGACACCATGACACACCTCTTGTGCTCTGAAATGACCATTTGTTTGGAGTTCGAGTCTCTGACTTTCATCCTTTTCAGGGTGCCAAATCATCCTCTTTTAGGGCTGATTTTGCTTTTTCTTCAGGTGTGGTACTAAACTACTTCCTGGTGAATTGAGTTTATCGAAGTAAAAAAATCTATTTTAGCCACAAGTGACAGCAAATACAATGAAAAATACCTGGGAAGTATGCTGAAATTGCCTGTATGGGATTCTATCACATGCATATTAAAAAAATTGCTAATTGTTTGTTCTAGTTAGTCTTTATCTCTCCCATCTGTCTGCCTCATAATTTAAAGGCCTTTGTCCTCCCAAGAGTATTAAATCACATAGTACCAGTTAGTGCTTTCCTCCTGAGGGCAAAACTTCCAAGATGTAACATCTCCATTGGGCATTTGCATTAATTAATCGTCTTCACCGATATTGTAGGGCATGGAGCATGAGGCAAATGTAATAGCTACTGCTCCAATAATGGGCATGTCTGCAAGGATTTTTGTATTTAAATGTGCCTAATTTCATCTCTGATGCTTCAATAGTTTTCCCAGTGTAATAGTGTTTTGTAGAATGATATCCATATAGCACCCATGTCGTTTAGGAAGCACTAATGAATACAAGAGTGGAAATAATTGAAAGCATCATATTTGAGTGCATAAGTTGGTTTTAAAATCAGTATTGGTGTTGCTTAAATACTGAGTGACAAGCTGTTGAAGACTCTATCTGTCAGTAAATAGAATTTTTACTTGGGGTTTTGGGTTTGTTTTATGAGGGATATTGTTTTTTGCTGTTTGAGTTATTGTTTGAATATTTTTTTTTACAGTTGATTTGAAAGAATGCCTTCAGTCTGCAGACTTTATCAGTTCCAGTGATGGGAACTTCAAGGTTCTAGAGGATGGTTCTGTGTATACAACATCTGCTCTTTCTTTGTCTGCTGAGAAAAAGACTTTTACCATATTACTTAAGGACATTCAAGAACAAGTTGAAAAGAAAATACACGTTGACTTGGTGGAAGAAGAAAAAAAGGTTAGGTTCTAATTAAAAGATATCTTACTTATTTGAAATACTTTTTCACAGAATACAGCTTTATACTAAGTATCTGTAGTTGAATTTTTGAATTCAAATAATCAGGCAAAATACTGGTGTAGTGTATATTTTTATTTAGCAATTTTTGATTACTGTGTTGCTTTAGTCAGCAGATTTCCTTTCTCAAATGGGAGATGCTAGCAAGTAGCATAATCAGGAATGTCAAGAATCTTAAAAGCCATGTTGGAGGAATTAAAGCAGATCTTATTCATGCAAAGTATCACAAGGAATGAAAAAGCTTGGAATATTATCACAGATATAATCAGAAATGAAGACCTTGGAAAAACAAATTGTCAGTAGGAAGACTGGAATGGGGAGAAAAAGATGGAAATGCAGGATGGCAGTTAAGCAAAAATATATGCAGTTAAGAATATATGGATGTATTCTCATCTGTCTTTCTGTCTTCTTGACCCAGACACCGAACACCAGGCATGCTAGGGATACAGTTCTGAAGAGAACCAAGAGAAGGTGGGGCCCTATTCCATCTGTCATGATAGAGAACTCACTGGGACCTTTCCCACTGCAAATACAGCAGGTACATTTTATATAAACCTTAATTTTATGACACACTAGTTTTTTATGTGACTTTTATGATAAAGAAGATGAGCTGTCTTGTATTATCTACCAATGACATTCCTGCTATTATTCCTCTGTCTTGTTCTGTCCTGTTCATTGTTTATCTTGTGACCTTGTACCTGAAATAACTTGTGATCTTAGTTGTTGGAGTGAAATGCCATTGTGCAAAAGTTGAAAAAAGAAGGGGGACATACTATCAAAGAGAGCTCTTTGGCCTGGAAATCAGTGTGTGTAATTAAAAGGAAAGCAACAGCAAATAACCATCCACTAAACATTGCTTAGAAAAGGATTTTGTAAACACAGACTGGGGTAAATTTTGCCTGCTTGTCTACATCCTTTCTGGAGCTCGAGGTGTGCACCTTCAGCCTTGAAGACTGAGTATGGCCTGTGTTATTCAGAAAAGTAGTTAGTGGGAGAAAACAAGTAGGCGTGAAAGAGAAATGCAAGAATTAAAGTTATCATAGATCCATCTAGCCTTCACTAGATTACAGACTAGCTGGTAGCAGATGTGTAGAGACAAGTGTAATAACAGAGTCTGTGCAGAGCAGTCCTCCTTCTACTAATCTTACCCTCCTAACTTCTGGCATTCAGTAAATAAGGAAAGTATTTTGGGAGAAGAGTGTTTATAAATAGATAAGTCTAATGTTGCCTCCTTGGTGCTTGTAATGAGATGCAGATGCTATCTGAATTGGCATATCTCTGAACTGTACTCTATGTGGTCTTTATTCCTTCTTGCCTTCCTTCACTTTTTCTTTAGGTGCAAACCACATTCTCAGTGAATGCACTAAAACTAAAGTCTCTTGAGCAGGTTAAGAAATAAGCCATCTGTATCTGAATATGCCTTGTATGTGAAATATTCTAGAGAGATTGGATTTCAAATTTTTTTCCCTTATAAAGTCATCTCTTTAATTTGATAATTCTAAATATTTATGAGTTGAATTA
>WBNQ01051636.1:0-18970 GCA_013401375.1 Spizella passerina | reverse complement strand
TTCAATTTTCTACAGTCTTTGTGAGGCTCAAAGCTGTCAGGAAGGTGTAACTAGCTGAATACCATTTTCCCTTAGCACCGTCAGAGAAATTGAAATATTTTATTACTTTGGTAGGTGTTTTTATCTTAATGTTTTTCTTTTCGTATACTTTTCTGACAGACTCATTTAAGAAGAGAGATGGATTGTGTCCATAGCACACATCTGAGTATCTGAACTGGATTTCTTCTAATAAAGACCCATTTGATTTCATATGTTCATTTTCACCATCCCTCATTACTGCCCACATTATCTCAGGTTCTTCAGCAAAGAACATTTTTTTTGCTATGTTAGTTAGTACAGAAATCCTGCACTACCTGGTAGACCATCAAAATATGAGCAAAACTGCAGTGGTCCATGAGGTGTTGCCTATGTAAAAATAAGCTATCAATTAAAAGTCATTAGGATTAAGGGTCATAGTTCCCATAAAGAGAGTTGCAATTACTCCCTCATAAAATCTGTGAAGAGCAACAGGAACACTGTATCATGGGTCACCCAAACATTAGACAAAAAACCTGTATGAATTGAAGGCTAAATTCTCATTAATCTATTAAACTCATTAACTTTAATTCAGCATTGATTACAAGTAAATTGGAACAATTTGACAAGCATTAGTTGCAAGAAATTTATTTCTTGCTAGTTATCACAAAATTCAAGAAACACTCAGCAACTACTACTAAAAAAAACAGACTAAAAGCAGTCTAGAACTCCTCTATTTAGAGGCTGAAGCTAATAAAATTGGGATATTTTTCACTTTCTCTTCAACTCTGCAGTCAAGGTTGTGACAGAAATGAACTATCATTAAAGGGTGAACCAAACCTCATGCCTGTAATTAACCATTAGTCCAAGCAGGAGGGACCTGGACTTCAGGAAACCAAATCGCAGTCCTTGCAGTTGAGAAGAGAAATGTGAATTATGGATGAAGTGCAAGCAAATTGTTGCACAGAGTGTCAAGAAGATTGTGCTGTTTTAGGAAAGAGTACCAAGTCTACAGTGCCTTGCACACTAAAGAAGTAGATAACCACACATTTTGCTTGATTAATTGCCTCTAATTTCAAGCTTATAGGCGTTGCATTAGGTGCACTTTGATTGCTCTTGACTGCAACAATTTCAGTACCAATTTTCATCAGTTTAAGCTGCAACTGCTTGAAATTCTCACTTAAAAGAAAATTTATCAGCCATAACAATATTATATGAGGTTATTCAAATTTTATATTTCAATTAAATTCTGACTTGATATTAAATTCAATATTCTGAAATTTCAGTTGTAATATAAAGGTCAGAAAAAAAAGCACCACAAGTCAATAGCACAATACTGGCTCTTGATGGTTTGGATGAAACCATATATTTTTTTAATTTTTACAATTGAAATTGCAATGTGCTTATTTTGTCCTGTTTTCAGATGAAATTTCCCCTTTTATATTAGTTGAGCAGATCTCTTTCACTGACAGAAACACCAGAATGGTATACCACATTCTCCAAAAACTCTGGGCACAAAAGCCTTTAGCATTAGCTGTTGCTGAAAAAATCTGTAAATTATACAGTAATGCTGACCTAGAGTACAAATTACTAGCGCAGACACTTCTCATTTAATTTCAGAAAAAATTGTCAAGGATTTGAACCAGGCACATGCAGTGGAAGATGTGACTAATATCATAATTGTTCTACACTCGTAAATATTTTTGAATGTCATTTAGGTAATTGCACCTCATGGTATTTTGTGGGTGAAAAATACTTTCTATGCAATCCTATTTTTTTCTCTCATATTCTGTGATTTCTGATTAATTGTGCAATATTCTCTATCAAGTATTTAAAGTATGCTAACCTATATTGATTTCTTAAGTGTTGAGTGAGAAATAGGACACTAGTATAAATAATTTTATGGAATAGCAAAAAAAATCTCTGTAAGTCCAATTTCTGTAAAAAACTGTAGCCATTGTTAACTCATCATTAAATTCAAAACTGAAATGATTATTTGACCAGATAGACTTAAATGTTTTAAGTAGATAGGAAGGTAATATACCGATATACACTCATACCAGTATGATGCACTGCTATTCTGATTTGCAAGGAAAAAAAAACTATTTTAAAAAAATGTGGAAAAATTGTAGCTCCTTTACATGATTTCTGCAGGCCAAGTCAAACAATGTACAATATAACCTTATGTTTTATTATTACTATACAGATTTTGTTGAACCAACACTTTTACTTGTATATAACCTTGAGGCTGTGCCCTAAGGCAGATTGTCAGAGACTGTGAATTACTCTTCTTTTCACGCATCCTTACAGCAGAACAGCCAGCTGGAGGAGGACTGCAAAGTTCAACAGGTTAAAAGGCTGAGTAGGTCTTTTCTGATAAGGAAAACAAATGAGAAAGAAAAGCTTACAGGAGGAGTCTTAGGAAATGCCCCTACCTGACAGTGTTGTGCTTCAGGTCTGAAAAAGCCACATAAACAACTTTCCCTCAGGAGTCTCTATGGACTCTTTCATAAAACCTCAGCCTTGGTCACAGAACTGGGGAAAGCCTCTGACTTCTCTGTTTAAGTGCATCAGCCTAGCACAGAGGGTGGCACCTAACCAAGGGAGATAATTTCGTTTTCCATCTCAGGGGACTCTAGGCTGTCAAGGGAGGTTGAACAAACCCACCCTCATCCCTCTGAAGCAACAAGCCTGATTTGCTCCCCTGGGGTCCCACCGGTTACCCTGAGTGCAGTCAGCTCACAGACAGCCACCGTTCCATGGGGAGCCTGAGCCGAGGGAGGAGCAGTGTGTGGGGGCTGCAAGCTTCTGCCTTTCAGCCATGGAAAGCTAACAGTGAAACAAAGCCTCTGTGCCACCATCCTGCTCAGTTAGAATGATGGAATAAAAGAGCTTTGGTATTCAAAAAAACCTGGAAATGTTCATTAATCACATGGTCTATCAGGGAAGCAGTCTCCCAAGCATGAGAAGCCCTAGGGGTAATATAGCAGCCCATTAGTCAACTGCATTTCCAATGGAAATGAAGAAGGAAAGATAATTTTTTTTCTGTTTCTGTCACACAAAAGTAGAAAAAACAAAATATTTTCAAAATTTTTTCAGTGGTGCTTCCTGATTTTAATGGTTGGGCTTTTTTCCTTTTGAGTCTTAAATGAAACTACAAGTTATATGAAGAATTTAAAAATCAGAGCCCTGTGATCCTTCTGCAAACACACAGACAATTCAATGTATGACAGATATATTAGAGGGTCTCTCCACTTCAGCTTTCTTAGACTCATTGGAGATCTATTATCACTGAAATCAATAGATGAAGAAGTATCTTCAGCCAATGCTGATCACCATGATGGATCTCTGGAATAAACTAAGATTGTGAGGAGAATTCTTGAGTGCTCAGGGTAGTTACTGACACACCACATTGTTTGCATTTCCACTTTTACTAAGCTAACTTTTTTTTTTCTTCACTCACTTTTTTCTATTAAATAGAATTCCTAATCCCAGATCAAAGTGGAATTTTTTCCCATGATAAAATGGTAAGGAAGGCATGAATCCTAGCAATTTTCCCTAAGACATTGGAAAGGGCAGTTAACAGTGGCTTCACACAGTCAGACTTCTGTGGGTTTAATAATGAGGAACAACAACTAAATTGAAAAACATATCAACTCAGCAGACATAAACAGCTGCTGGGTTTTTCTCTTAGTGACAATTTGTGGCTGTGTCTGCCACTTCCTTTTCTAGACAAGTGTTCCATTGTCTGCTTTCCAAAACAACCTTCTTTGCCTGTTTTAGCTCAACTGTTATTTACAATTATATGTTTTTATTGTCCTTCTGTCTTTTATGCACATATATTGTATTTATAGATGTAGTTATATGTGTATTTAAGTATCCTGCTGACTTTTCTTTACCCAATACCACTATGATCTGTTGATACGTAGCATTCTCTGAGACAGATCCCATTCTTGGGACTTAAGTGTGTTAAATTAAAATACAATAAATCAAAAGTACATTAATCACTTTTAAAAAATCTTATAAATGAGAACAGTGAAAAATGAACCTTATATTTTGTCCAGTGACTCATTCTTTGACAATAATTCTTTGGTGAAAAGAACTAATGTACTGGAGAATCAATAAGCTTTCAGACACACTACATCAGTGTGTTTCCTTTGTTGATCCATATTTTCATTATTAACAGTTAATGTCAAGAGTGGCCTCTGTGTAGCTGGGGTGTTTTAAGTTTATTTCATCACTGTGGAATTCTTCACCCTTTGAGGGATCTCAGGTAGGACAACAGAGTCAGAGATCAAAATTAAGACCAACGTATTGCAATTAAGATTTCCCAACTAAATCACTTGGATGCTAGATTTCACTGTTCTTTTGGTTTGCAAAGAATTTTTTGTTTGTTTTCTTCCGTGCTAATAAACTTGATTGAATTTCTGATTCTCATTTCATTGTAGTTAATCAACTATTCTCAGGTTGTTTTTATTTTGTCAAGTGAATGCCATTGATTTGTCATAGGTCATAAAGCCAGATGGAGTTTTGTTTGCTAGAGAAACTCCTCAAAATCATTGTTCTTTAATAACTACATTGGAATGGAATCACAATTAACATGAAATTATGGGGGTTTTGTAATTTAACAACTTTGTGCTTACAGACCAAAGAAGCATGCAGTTCAAGCAAAGCTAATACAAAAAACTTTGCAGATAATTAAACCTAATTTAGATGTGTGGATCAACCTTCTCATGTCAGTATATCCTGGGAATATATTCACAATGAAACTGTGTTCATATCATTTTGCAAGACCTTTCTATTTAACAATATCAGCCCCTAGTCTGACTGTACCATGCTCATCTTGCATCTGAAGAATGTGTTTTAGAACGACAGAACTCTAAAATAATTTGACTTGCAGCAGACCTTTAAATGGCTATCTAGTCCAAATCCCTGCAATGACCAGGGAGTTCTTTGACTAGATGTTCACGTGGTACACACAACTACTGAGAGGACTGCTTTTTACCCAGAGCACAGAGCTGCAGCCTCCTCTTGCTGCTGCTGATGCCTTCTGCTGCAGTGCAGCTGGAATACACCCTGCTGGGCTGGGCCAGCCTGGCTGCCCCTGCCCCATTTACTGTCACCTGATGTGTAGGTTTTGGTAAGATGGAATGTAGCTGATAACTTCTCATTCAAGAGAACAGATTTTTTTCATCCACAGGGAAGAATAGGCAGTGGGTGACTTGCATTTTGCTATAAAATGAGATGTTTCCAACTCAGTAGTATAAAAATAGCTTTTACTGCTCAGTGTTGGGCTCATATCTAGTGCAAGAAATTATCATCCTGTATGATAACTTTTACCCAATACAGTCAATAAGGACTAAACCCTGTACAGTACTCCTTCACCAAGTCTTTGGTGATTGCCCAACCTTTCCTACAGCCATCAAGTGCATAGAAAGCTTGGTTTTTCTCTTTCACTGGTGAAGCAAAGATACTCTGAGCTGTTCTCCCAAAAAGGCATAGAGTAACCGTTACAACAGTACAAGAAGAAATTTTTGTCTAGGAACGATTTAGTTATCAAGGTGCATTGTTGCAATAGTCCAGATATTTACTGCTCCCAATAAAAATATGTTCGCAATATGATAATCTCTTAATATTCAAGAGATGGACCCTAAAATGCTCCTGGTTGCAAGGTCTGAGATTAAATGTGTATGCCATGTACAAAAGTTCTGACAGATATTCTTTTCATGGAAATTTTTCAATTGTTTTTTCTGCTACATCAAAACTTTGATAATTGGTGCTGTGTATGGCTTGCCTGCTGGAAAAGTTGTTTTTGCATCTTTGAGCATGCTTTTCCAATTTTCCCAGAAGTCAGAAATCAGTGACGCTTTTTAGTGCATGCAGGTATTCATGAAACAATAACCTATTTCCCTTTGGGCACTTCTGTACTTGCACTCATTTTTATTTTACAAACTCTAAAAAGAGATCGGTAGATTGAAGTACCAGTACTGTAAGCCTACCTTTCATTTTGTGTTTTGCAAAGATTTAGACAGAAAGAAATAAAATCCTTTCTTGACTCAAAATTAACTATTTTGCTTCTGTTAATTTCACCCAGATATTTGGGTTGTAAACTACTCAATCAGCTCTAGTCTGTCTATCCAAAAGGCAAGGACTGCCATGGTTCTAACTGCTTGAGTAATAATATTATTTTCAGAACACCATACTTTTATACAAGACCCCAGCCTTCATTTTCCAGTCACAAAACTTTAAATGAAACTTAACAAAACAACAGGCTGGACAGAAAAAGGATAAAGGCAGATGTGAAGGTAGAAGGAAGTTACAGACAAACTGGGGAAAGAAAGAGTGGGAAGACAACAGTGGTTCACACTCCAGAGGCATTTATGAAAGAAGGGAATGCATTCTAGCATATACACAGTCCTTTGATGTCAGCACTTCTTCCTTAGGGATAATCACATTGTGATGCTTAGAAATATATTCAAGCTTTTATTTTACAAAGCTTGTAATCCATCACTTTTTCTCCCTGCATTTTTTCTTCTTTCCTTAGCCCCTGTTAACTAAATCTTCCTTAAATAACTGAATAGCACTCTAATTAGACAGTATAAATTTAAAACCTCCTAAAAGCAAATAAAGTCTGGAGGTGAAGGAGTTTTGCGCACAGACCTACAATTTCAGCACTTCTGCTCTTTGGAAGGTTTCAGCCTTGCTAGAATGATATGCCTCTTTGATTAGCAGAATTAAATACCTCAAGTCCCAGTAGGAGGCTAAGATGAATAATCCTCTGTGCTTTCTCAGGCCTTCCTCTGAGAACTGTGTTCAGAATACAGAGTGCAGTGTAAAAATTCACTTTAGTCATGGCCACAGCAGTGCCTGGCAAGAGTCAGAGGTTTAATTGCTCACCTCAGGTAGCAGCAGGTTAAATTTCTTTTTCTACATGAGGGTTCAAAATTCTAGAAGCAAATACTGACCAATGGGAAATTGGTTTTTGATTCAAACATTGATATGTGTCTCAATAGCATGGCAAAAAAATTAAGCTAGACAAGTAGAACTAATGCGGGTATTTTGGATGACCTAATTAGAAGGATCCAAATCCTTAAAATAAATTTTCTACCACTTTACATGTACTTGTATTTAGGTATATGAACAGTATTTTGAGTAAAAAAATTATTAAGATTATGCAGGAAGTAAGATTTAAATAAGATCAAATGTATAAGAACTGGTTTATTAAAAATGAAAGAAAATAATTCATTAAATTTGTGTCCCTTCTTCATCAGTTTTCTGATTAAATTGTTAATATGTTTTTATCTTTTTTTCTCAAAGCATTGACTACTACTTTAGCAGACACCTATATTGTGCAAATGCAATATACAATTTCATTGTACTAGATTAGTAAAATGATTCTTTTTAAAACAGTTGGTAGCTCCAACAGGAATTAACTTTTTATATAAATAATGATATCCTGCAATACAATTTTTGTAAATTTCCATTCTTCCATGAATCTGTAAAAAGTACAGATTTCAGAGTCATCACTACCTGTCCTAGTGAGCTTAGCTGAAATACATTGACATAATGGAACAGTTCCTTTCCTACCAAAATTGTCAGTTTTCTCCTGACTCCAGAATGGTTGAGGAAGAGACTATGTGACACTTGTTTTTCTTGTCTCTGTACAAAAATATTTCCCATTTAAAATATTTTACAGGTCACTCAGCTTCCTGTTAGGTCTTTTTCATCTGCTACTCTGATGATACTTGAAGTTTTGCTAAAATGGAAAAAATGAGAAAACACCATACTGAACCTTACAAGGTAAACTGTCTTAGCAGGCATACAAGGATATAATGGAAAAATCTTACAGTTTTCTAAACAGATCTAAATTAATGGAAAATCAGACACTTAGAAAATGCCTCTAAGCAATGATGTCCCCCTAATGCAATGTACTGGAAGACCTTAAAAGCAGAGGGTTCTGTTCAGTCCTAAATTGTCCATTCCAGTAAAACATCTGTAGATTTTAAAAAAAGATTTATGAAGTAAAGGAATATTTTTCATCAGCTTCTTTATATTTGCATATATTATGGAAGAAATAAAATTACAAAAATTATCTAAAGATATAAAATTATCTAAGTTTTATAAAAATAATATACTTTCTTCTCACTACCAAAGAAGAAAAACATGTTTTTTAAACTTAGGCATAAACAAGAAGAGTTAGAGACAGGCGTGTGGCTGCCGGGCTGTGATCTTGTTGTCCCAGTGGAGATGTGGTGGGATGGTTCCTGTGGCTGGAGTGCTGGCAGGGAAGGATGCCGGTTCTTTAGGAAGGGCAGGCAGGGAGATGAGGAGAAGGTGTCACCTCCGGTGTCAGTGACAGCTGGAGAGCACAGAGCTCTGCCTGGGGTGGGTGAGGAGCTGACAGACAGGGATGGGTCAGGGCTAAAGGGAGGGAGGGGACAGGGGACATTGCACTGGAGTCTGCTACAGGCCAGCTGACCAGGAGGGCTGGGCAGAGGAAACTCTGCATCTGAGCAACCTTGTGCTCATAAACCCTGGTGTTCAGGGCGGTCTTCAACCTCCGCAATAGCTGTTGGAGGGAAAACAATCCAGCAGGTTCCTGGAATTTGTTGATGATGACTTCCTTCTTCAATGAGGAGTTGTGGAGAAAAAGTGCTCTGCCGGATCATGTTCTCATCAAAAAGGAGAGGTTGGTGGAGAATGTGAAGCTCAGGGCAGCCTAGTCTGCAATGACCATGAAATAGTGGAGGAAATCAACCTAGAGCAGCAAAGAGAGTACACAGCAAGTTCATTGACCAGCACTTTAGGGGAGCAGACTTTGGCCTCCTCAGGGATCTGCTCAGTGGAGTACAATGGGATAAAGCCCTGGAAGGAAGAGGGGCCCAAAAAAGCTGGTTAATATTCAAGGAGGAATCTCAGGAGGAATGTGTCCCTACAAAGAGTAAGTCTGGCAACAAAAAATCCAGGAGACCTATGTGGATGAAAAATCAAAATCTAAAAGGAAGCTTGCAGAGAATGGAAGCAGGAAAAAATAGCTTGCAAGAAATACAAAGCAATTGTACAAGCAACCAAAAACCAAGTTAGCAAAGCTAAGACATTGATAGAATTAAATCCTGCCAGGGATATCAGGGGCAACAAATAAAGCTTCTCTAGGTTGGTGGGTGATAAAAGAAGACAAGGGGAAGTGTGGGCATTCTCCAGAAGGAGACAGAATACTTGCTTCCCTAGGACATGGAGAAGGCTATGGTACTTGCTTTTTTTGCCTGTCTTCACCAACAAGTGCTTAAGCCTCACCATCCAAGTCAGAGAAGGAAAAACCATGGACTGGGAGAACAAAGAACTACCTATTGGAAGGGATGTATCCAGAAGGACCTGGACAGGCTTCAGAGCTGGACCTGTGCAAACCTCATGAAGTTTAACAACACCAAGTGAAAGGTCTTGTACCTGAATTGGGACAAAGCCAAGCACAAGTACTGGCTGGGCAGAAAATGGATCAAGAGCCCCTCTGAGAAGGACCTGGGGACATTGCTGGGTGGTAAGATCCACCTGAAGCCCAGAAAGCCAATCTTTATCCTGGGCTGCATTCCGAGCAGCGTCACCAGCAGAGTGAGGGAGGGAATTTTGCTCCTCTATTCCATTCTGGTGAGACCCCACCTGGAACACTGCATCTAGCTCTGGGACACTCAACATAAGCAGGACACAGACTTCTTAGAGTGCGTCCAGAGGAGGGCAATGATTGTTACCAGAGGATTGGAGCATTTCTCCTACGGAAGCAGGCTGAGAGAGTTAGGGTGTTCAGCCTGAAGAAGTCTCCAGATAGACTTAGAAGATGCCAACAGAAAATCTGAAGAGCTTTTGGCTGGAGCAGGTAACGACAGGAAATGGGGAAATGGCTTCAGACTGGAAGAGAGTAGGTGTATGTTAGATATTAGGGAGAAACTCTTTACTGTGAGGGCGGTGAGGCACTGGCACAAGCTGCCCAGAGAAGTTGTAGATGGCAGTGTCCAAAGCCAGGCTGGGTGGGGCTTTGAGCCACTTGGTCTAGTGGAAGGTTCCCTGTCCATGGCAAGGGGGTTGAAACTGGGTGATCTTTAAGATGCCTTCCAATCCAAATTATTCCATTATTTTATAGATCTATGATTCTAATATTGAACACTGATTGCCAAATGAAGAAATTCCTTTTTTGATATTTTTTCTTTAAATGGAAGACTGCATAGCTATTTAAGAGTCCCTGTACGTCTTTCTGTCGTGTGAAACAGGAGCATGAACTGTTTGAATCATCTTGGATTGACTACATCTGTACACATTGCCTGCATACATTGAGTGATCCCATTTTTGAGAGGTGTATATACCAAACATTTGTAAATCTCAGACATTTGCATGGAACAGGAGTATCAAGGGCAGTTGTTGAAGTCCTTTAAGCCTTGACTTCATGGAGTCATTAATGTGAGGCAGTGTTCCTGTTTCACATGTAGCCAAATTAAAAGTGTTAATTCAGATAAAAATTCACAGATGAAGTTAGAATCACAGGCTTACGAAAGGTTTCGGTTTGCAAGAGGCCTTAAAGATTGCCTAATTCCATTGCTTACCATGAGCAGGGATAAAGTTGTTTATTAATATTCTGTTGCAGTGAAAGTTCACGTGACGCTGAGGGGCTGACATCAAACACGAGTTGTGGGAGCTGGGCATGTCATATAGAGCCATCTGCCACCACCCCCTCATCCAGCACTTTAAAATAAAAATGCTTTAAGTGGTTTTGTTATATCTATGTCATAATTAGAACAATAATTTATTTTTATTTGTTTGGGTTATGTTAATTTATTGCATCTGTTTATTTTAAGTCACTCTTTCTCTTGGTTGAATACAGTGCAGAGCATGATACATTGTCTTCAATTGCCTCTTGCAACTGGACTGGTATGAACATAACATATTTAAGCAGTATTAGAAAAAAATTTCTACTCAATTCCAATCTACTCACTAGGACTTAACCTTGATTGCAAGTACTAATTTTCACTTAATCAATGATACAGGAGTTGTATAGGGTTTTTCTTTAAGAAAAGAGAAAAAATCCAATTCTAGTGAAAATTTACAGGACTAGTGAAAATTTACAGAGACTAAATGCATGACTCTCTGTTTTACAGTGATTTTTAAAATCTATGCAATACACTACTACCAATAATTCAGATAGGAACTTCAAGAAGGGATTTGTTTATATGCAAAAAATGCAAAAAACGTAGTGTGTCGGTTGTCTCCTTAAAATAAATACTTGGGAAGAGCAACAATTTTATTTCAGGTTGTCATTTGTAGTTGGAAACACCACATGTGGAAAGCAATAATCCTATTGTGTGCATTTCATGGGAATAAAATTACTGATGCTGCATCTCTGAAAGTATTATCCAAAAAAGAAGAAAAATTTTTCATAAAGTGTTTTAACTTTTTGTTTTCCGTAACTGACCAAAAAAAAAGAGAAAAAAATTATGTCCAGATACAGTGGTTAAACATAATTTTAAGTGTTGATGGGAAATATAAACATTCCACATAGATTTCATTCCAGACTTATAGAAATAAAAATTGAAAAAGAGTGTTGGGATATATTTTCCTTTCCATAAAGCCTGGGAAAACCTATATCTTCCTCATCTTTTTGTGGTCACTTTTCTTTTTATATGCCATGAATAACTTTGCAAAGATGGCCCTATGGGGAGGAACACACTGAGGTACAGGATGCTGCTATAGTTTTGTGCAAAAAACTGAGGAATGACAGGTAAATCTCTGTATCTCTGCTCCTGTTCCCCTTCTGTGAAGCAGTGACTGCTTCTACCTTTCTGAATTTTTTTCCCCCTAGAGATTGTGTATTCCTAAATGATCACCTGCTGCATCTTTGGGCAAAAAGCAGTGAAACTTTGACTTTAACTAGACTGTTTGGATTCACTGACTAAAGATCCAACAGCTGTCCAGATCTGCCAATTTTAATTCAGTAACTTTGAGTTTTGTCAATAATAAAGATTTAAAAAAAAGAAATAAAAATTATTCTCAGATTATTTGTAAATGATTTTAAAACAAGTAATGTGGATTTCTGAGTGTTAAATCTTAATCTAGTAAATTGCTAACAACTGAATATGTACTATTTATAACAGTGTTATGAAACAAATAGATTCATGTTTTCTGCTACTCAAAGGTTATTCATCTTTCTTTAGTCAGTCCTCTCTCATTTATGAAGAGAAGCCATCAATACTTTCCACAGTGATAACAATCTTTGAAATGCGCATGCTCTCATTTTTCACCTAGATCACAGAAAAATGAGATTTGGAAGACTCAGGAAAAAAGGTCCATTTTCTCCCATTTCTTTGGAGAACATTATTTTTGAAAAATAAAATTAAAATGGAATAAAATACCTCTGTTTCAAAAAAAAAATAAACAGTCTGTTTGTCATGCACTAATCGGTTGTACAAGACCACTATCAATGATAGTTCTGTGAAAGAGGGAAAAAGGCAGGGGAAAAGAAGAAAAGAGAGTGCAGCAAAAACTCCACACATATTGGTTGCCAGTTTTCCAGGACACTTGCCTTTCAAGTGCATGCTACACTCTTTCACCATCCCTCTAGCTTTTAAACTCTAGCTCTTTGTGATGATAATGAAGAGAGCAGGCAGCAGATGCTTCATCTTAACCATGAAAGAGAGGGTAAAGTATGACTCTGGGTAGTCTTCAGAAAATGAAGATCGTGATCAACAGACACTTGGGCGACTAGCTGTGTTCAAAGCATATTCAAAAACATGGAGAAACTCATTAATGTTATATCACAAGGCTACCCTCCAGGGTTAAAGAAACAAGACAAAGTTTATGCTAGTGTAAATACAAGTGGACTACTAAATAAATAATTTAATCAGCTAGATATTTCTCTCTCTTGTATTGTACAGAACCTCTCTTTTTTGCATGATATGTGTTTTTCTTCTTTCTTTTTATTCTTTTTTTTTCCCTTTTTTTTTTTCCTGTGGAAAAACAAATATCTGAGCTTGCTGGGCAGGTTTGTTTGTTGCCAGCATCTGTTATCTGCAAGCTATGATACAGGCTCTGTGAAGCCAAAGAACATTAAAAGTAGGCAAGCTCTTCAACTCTCATGATAATTAGAAACAAGATAGAAGAAGTGCAAGGGGAAAATAGAGAATGGCAGGATATATTTTGAAAGATGAAAGGAACCTGGAAGAGCAGCAGTCTAATTAAACCAGAAGTGGATATGCTACAACCAGAGCACTCTTCTGTAAATGACGCATCGTTAAAAGACATTAAAGCTTCGTTCCTGAAGAAAATTTGTTGCTACTAAAATANCATAAGAGCTAGAATGTTGATAATAATTATTTTCATGTCTTTTATTATCCCATTCATATGATTAAAACATTCTTCATTAACTTGACCAAGGTGTCAGAGCACCCACAGTTTATTACTATTAAATATAGTGATAATTTATTGATGCATGGGGACAAGAGAGGTTAAATTTCCAAAAGCAATCATTTTGTTTGGTACCATAACTTTTAGTTATCCATCATTTGACTTATTACAGGCCTGCTTTCCAGAGGAGCTAAGTACTCCTTGTTCTACCTGAATTCTGAAATATTTCCTGCTTCCTGGGCATTTTTTAAGCCCATGGCATTACTCCCTGGTCAGAAGGAAGCATATGAATCCATCAGCAGTAGCTAGTTCTTCAGCAGATGCTTTAGGCTATGATTCATACAAGCCTGTAAGCAAAGGTCTGAATATGTGATTACTGCTGTGGCAGGTGGTGTTTGAAGAAAGACCAGACCTAAACTGAGTTTAGACCTTTTTGGAAGGGCAATATTCTTGCTGTGAGCCAAGTGTCCGTAGAGGTGGACATGAAACATCTTTCAGAAATCCTGTGTGAGATCATGCATATATAGTTAGTCTGTAATCTGAAATAACATTTATTAGCTAGTGTGATAACCTACTCCATATTCAGATCTTCTTTGCAGTAAACAAACCCATTAAGTTTGTCATATTACAGGGTAAAGTGCATAAAAGAAGAGAAGTAGGAATGGAGACAAAAAAAAAAGAATCATTATTCTCCAGATAGAACTGGAAGAAGTCACATACATGTCCTTGCAGTGCAGACGCTATGGGAAATTCAATCTCCTTTTTGTTAACTACTATGTAAATTCACTGTTCTGACAGTTTCCAAATAAAGTTAGTTTCAAATGTTATTTCACATTCAGTTTTAGCAATTATGAAAGTACCAAAACTTGGCAAAATGTAAGATTGGTTATCTGTCAAGTATTATTCATTATTATAGGATTAGTTTCAAGATATTGATTTGGTAATTCACCTAGTGTTAAACATAAAAAAAACCTCTAATACTCTTCCAAGTACGAATGGATACAGTTTTTTAAGAGTTTGGGTTGTGATGCATCCTTTGAGAAGATTCATTTTTTCTTCCTTTTCCTAATAGTTGTTATCTATATAACTTTCACAAGAGGCTTTATTGTTAAATGATAAATGTTAAATGAGAAATGGGTAAAAAATTGATACAGATTTGAAAAGCACACAATCATTCTCCTGACCTTTTGAATGACAAAGTAGCAGCAGAACACATACATGATTTTCAGGTCTCTGAAAATTGACTCTACCAGCCCTCAAAGGAGAAGTACTCACCACCTACCAGGAGGCCCAGCGTAACAAATGTAGGAGACCAGAAACTGCCAGAGCCTTGGAGAGGAAAGGGTGCAAAGGAGAGAGGAAAATTTTAACAAAAACACAGGTAGGGAAGAAAGAATAAACTTTAGACAGCACTTCCATCACTAAACAATACAGGGAGAAAGAAAGAAACCTTTCTTCAAGACCAAATGGACTCATGTGAAACTCTGACAAAAAGAATGGAGACAGAAAATCCAATAGTAATGAAGAAATGCAGCTGGGGTCAGTTTATATTGTGCAACAAAGGTGAAACAGGCCATGGTACAGACTGAAATTGCAGTCAATTGTGGGAGGAATCAATTCTTTCAGTGCTGCACTTATTGATATTAGTTCATAAAAGTAAAAGGAATTTGTTCTCGGATAATCCATGCCCTTGTTTTGTTAATATAAATACTGCACTGCAAATGTTACTATTTTATATTTTAAACTGGATGTAGAACATTTTGCCAAAGCCTCTTCCTTGCACTATGGTGTAAGGAAACAAGTAGTGTTTAGTGAAGCTGTTCTGTGTACACAGAGGTATAACTGAAAATATCATTTGACCAAATGAGTGTATTTCCCTGGGGATTCATAAGAATTTTCAAAAATTATTATTCGTTTTCCTCAGATCAGTACTTTCAGTGCAGTAGAACACTCTACTTTACTTTTGCATAAAATAAATGCTTAGCGAGGATTAAAAAGTATTAAATGTCAAAAAGGTTATAAATATTTCACTTTTAGAAATTATTTCAGAGAACTTTAATGAAAAATAGATGGCATGATTAAATTTTAAACTATGTTTAAAACTATTTTTTTCCAAAGGAAGAAAATACTATCCTGCAGGATTTATTTATACCCTAGTAGAATCTACAAAAAATGAAATAAAATTAAAAAAAAAGAAAACAAAAAACAAAAAAAAACAACCAAACAAACAAACAAACAAACAAAACTAAAAAAACTAAAAAAAAAAAAAAACAAAAAAAAAAACAAAGAAACCAACAAAACCAGACAGGAAATTAAGTCAAATTTATGCAGGTCTGTCTCTCCTCCTCAGAATGTTCATCATCTCTAAATGAAGATCTTTCTTCTAAAAGCAGCATTTTATTGTACAGAAGATTATATTATAAAATACAATTCTCAAAAATGTTATCAATCAAATTCTATCCCTTTTTCTTATCCTTGGATGCAATGGGAGGGGTGGATAGGAAAGGCAAGCAGAAATTCATTTCATGGAAGTATAGCACAATCTAAAGGACATTACCAGCTACGGGAAATCTAAAGGATGTGCAGCTTTACACGGCACCTAGTAAGTTTTTCAATCTAAAGATCTTCATGAAGTTAACATTTCTGGTATTAAAATTTTCCTGGTGCCCTGTTTCACTCCGATAAAAAATAGCTATGGAGTGGCAAAGATAGTTAATGTTGTAAGTAACCCCTTTCCAGTGTAGTTGTAGGGCAGTCATTACATACTCTAACTTATCTCACAATCATTGATTGGCCTGGTTGGAAAGGACCTTAAAGATCGCATAGTTCCACACCTCTGCCATGGGCAGGGTCACCTTCCACTAGACCAAGCCGGTCTGAGCTCCATTAAAGCTGGCCTTNTCTGGATGCAGTGCTCCAGGTGGGTCTCAGCAGAGCAGAGCAGAGCAGAGGGGCAGAATCCCCTCCCTGCCCTGCTGCCCACGGGGCTCTGGATGCAGCCCAGGACACGTTTGGCTCTCTGGGCTGTGAGTGCCATGGCTGGGCCATGTGCAGCCTCTCACCCACAGCACCCACAAGCCCTTCTGGGCAGAGCTGCTCTGGGGCTGTTCATGCCCAGCCTGTGCTGACACCGAGGATTGCCCCAAATCAGGCACAGCAAATTACACCTGGTCTTGTTAAACCGCATGAGATTTCCATGAGCCCCTTCCTAAACTCGCCCAGGAGCCTCTGCATGGCATTCTCTAAGCACTTTATGAAACTGAACTGTAGAATTGATTTTTATAATCAAGTAGAAAATAAACGTAACCATCAACAAAATCTATTGTTTAAAGTAATTAACATTGCCACAAGGAATGCAATGCTACAGATCTATGTACAGTGATTCTAAAGCCTTCTTTCTTTGTGTATTTGAATTTGGCCAGTGCTGGTATAAATTAGGGTGATGCTGACAATTAACATTCACTTTCAGCTGTTGGCTGTTTTTTCAGTCATCACAATTAACTCCTGGTTTAATATAACTTCTAGACTGTCATAGTCTCACATATATATGATAAATTAGATAGATGATATATAGATTAGGTAGTTAGATGGATAGATGGATAGATGGATAGATGGATGGATGGATGGATGGATGGATGGATGGATAGATAGATAGATAGATAGATAGATAGATAGATAGATAGATAGATAGATAGATAGATAGATCAACTGCCCTAATAATGGTATTTCTTATTAACATTGTGTAGGTTATGCTTCTGTGCCTTGACAACAGTCAACTACTATGGAGCGCAATGTTGGAGGCTGTGGCACCTGCCTTACTCTTCTTGACATGTTCTGTAAGGGAATAAACATCAATGGCCCTTCAGTTGTGCTTGCATTCTTTAGAGAAGTAGCCTTCAAGGAAGCAAGGAAAAGATCACACTCAGCTGGTGAGACTTTCTACTTTGCTGGATGAAAACAGCAGACTTGTCAGAAACCAAACAAAAAAGGATCTAAGGTCATGAAATGGGCCCAGCTAAGTTTTTTCATTAACTGTGTTCCTAAAAAGGACACAGAGCATGAGCAACTTGTTGTTGTCCCAATGGATAAGTGAAAGCTTGCAATCTACACTAAGAGGGAAGAAATGAAAGGGAAAGGAGAGGTTCTTACAATGCCTTATTATCCTGCATTGTTTCAGTGAATTATATTGTTTCTTTGCACAGCTAGTAAATGTTATCATTTACATTTCTTAATCATGAATCCACTGCTGATGTTCATAGCATGTCTCCTGTGTACTTAAAGCTGGACAATTTGTCATAGCATTAAATCCTTTGGACACACATGCCTCAGGGGGTTCAGTCAATCAACAGCAGTAGAAAAGAGATGCATTTCAAATTTTCTTATTTATAGGACTTGAATAAGCAATGAAAGTGGGTGCAAAACACTTTAGAACTAAAGGTACTATTATCATCATAACTTGCAATCTGAACATATGACATTCAAAGTTGAGAAAATTGCTTATGTTTCAGGAGACTCAACAGAGTTAATCGGCAATCAGAGATCTCTCAGCTGATATGCAAAACAGGAATGGGGAAGAAGGGCAGCAAAATGCCTAGGAAAATGGTGGAGATGAACAACAGAAAGAGGTCGTTCAATCAGCAATATCAGCAGCAAAAGGTGCATTAATGCACTTATCATCAATTTTATCGTGTATGTCTTTGGGAATACATTCTCATGGGAATGCCCACAGAGACCAAGGCAGGGGCATAGTTATACCCTATCCCAACAGGTGTCCAAGTACTGCATATAATGTTCTGTGAAAAAGGCAGGACAAAGCACACAGTACTTTAAATTTCTAACATCCTCGTGTGATACTGGGGTGACCACCAGAAAGCTAAAGAACAGCAGTGTGTGGGATAATTGACCTGGTAATTCTGAGACTGAGATCTCTGCCTCTATTGACAGATTTAACTATGTCCATCTGAGTTCCACAGCCACAGCTTTAAAAAGACAGTCAGGCCCTTGCTTCTGCAAGACCATTTTAGTCTGTATTTTCAATGCCCTGTCTCTGTGTGTAGGAGAACATGGTAAATATTATAAGATGCAAAATTTGTGTTTCTGTACCCCTTGTCTTCCCTGCGCTTGGCAAACATGTATCCTGAGTAAATATTTTACACAGAGCATAACACACGGTGAAAAGGACAGTGAGTAAATGCCAAGACCTTGCTGCTGCTGACACTTCAGTGCTGCCAAGGACTTCCACCCCTTTTTCATAGATCAGTTTTTATTTTGTATTATTGTGACCATGTAAAAATGGGCTGGTTTATTTTTATTCATTCACAGTTCTACTATACATGGTTTGCACTGTTGAGGTGTTGAAGTCTGGAAGCTGCGGGTTATATTCCCAAACAATATACATCAACGTAGCTCTAGGGGAATCATTAAGCAAAACCTTTTGTACCAGATAGACAGCAGCAGTCCTTATCCTAAATCTGTAGCATGTGCATTGTGATTTCTAAATTGACAACAATAACTTTTCTACTCAGGTTTTTTTCTTTAAAACTTAGCCCATCTTAATAAAACTTAAACCATC